>JAVJIF010017887.1:0-81090 GCA_038442645.1 Agave tequilana
GTTCCCTACCGTCCTGGTTCTTTTTGAATCGGGTCTGTGGGTATGGGTATCGGATCCGAACCAACCCGCTCCAAGACTGTTGGAATACCAACAATTGCAACTGTTGGACTGCCAACAGTTGTGACTGTTGGGTGCATCTTTGGGCAGCCAACAGACACGACTGCTGGGTCGAAAGGGTGCAACCTTTCATTGGGTTTGAACCCGTTGGGCCCTCCTGCAGGCTATATAAAGCCCTCCTGACTCTCAATTGAAACACACCAAGACAACAACAACTTCTCTTCTCTCTCTCTGAATTCTGAACTGCGAACTAAGTTTTGCATTCTGAATTGGAAAGTGGAGTTCTGAAGTGACTTCTCAAAAGGGAAGTGGGAAATCAGTGACTCGGTTTCCGAAGCAACTTCCAACGGAGATTCTGAAAAATTATTCTGAAAGAGGAATCAGAAAATTCAACATATTCTTTTATAAGAATTGTTGTCTGAATCTGGTACTTCTGAAGAAAGATATTCTTCTACCTTCCATCGTCCTCAACAGTGGGTGCTCCTCCAAAAGAGTAAGACAAATATTCATTTGAAATTTGTCATTATACCACTGCTTTGCTAATCCTGTGTAGGTACTGGTTGACTACGGTTCGACCGTACGGTGATTTGGTAGTGATATCCAAATACCGTGAAGAAGTGTTGTATCTTGGGAGACCAGCGTCCATTATCCCGTTAGCACCGGTGCGGGGGACGTAATTGTCTTAAGGAGATTCGCTCTAAGCGTACCTCACTTCAAATACTGTATAAGTGGATTAAGTCCTTTATACAGGGGATATACTTTACAGTATATCGAGATTGACTTAGATTCAGTCTAAGTGATACTGTATAAGTGGATTAAGTCCTTTATACAGGGGATATACTTTACAGTATATCGAGACTGACTTGGATTCAGTCTAATTGGTGCTTTAACCAAGGAAGAAAATTGAAAGGTGGTTCTTAAATTAAGGAACGTTCTATTGAACGGAAAACCTCCCACCTGATATTTGCCGACCTGGCCAATTAGATTGTTGATATCTCAGTGATCTTGATTAGTTGTCAGATTGATTCTTGTTAAGCAGAATACCCAACAATCTTAAGACAATTAACGTTTCTTACTTCTGTTCTGCTTGAACTTGCAGAAGATGTCTGAGACAAATCAAGATAGCTCAAGCAAGGCACCAAACATGCTACAAGCATTGATGCTTACTCCACTTCCTAACCCGAAGCCGGAGAAGCCAGAAAAATTTGATGGCACAGAATTCAAGAGGTGGCAACAGAAGATGCTCTTCTACTTGACCACTCTTCATCTGGCCAGATTCCTGGAGGAAAATCCACCAGAGCCTGCAACTGATGCATGGACTCAATGTGACTTCCTTTGCCGAAATTATGTTTTAAATAGACTGGATGACTCTATTTACAATGTCTACAGTCCTATCACAACGGCAAAGAAGTTATGGATCAGTCTTGACAATAAGTACAAGACTGAAGATGCTGGTACCAAGAAGTTCGTCGTTGGACGATTTCTGGAGTACAAAATGGTGGATAGCAAGACTGTAATCAGTCAGGTGCAAGAGTTCCAACTTATCTTGCACGAGATAGAGGCCGAAGGTATGATTCTTCCTGAAACTTTTCAGGTTGCAACTATCGTGGAGAAACTCCCCCCAGCGTGGAGAGATTTCAAGAACTACCTTAAGCACAAGCGAAAGGAGTTAAAGTTGGAAGATCTCATTGTGAGGCTTCGTATCGAGGAGGACAACCGCAAGTCCGAGAAAGGAGCAGTAAGAACTCCTACGAAGTAAAAGCCAATGTGATCGAAGACTCAAAGGGGAAAGCGTCTACTTCCAAAGGCTTAAAGCGGAAGAAGACTTCCCAGGGGTACAAAGGTAAGGTCCAAGAAGGCAAGAACATGCGCTTCAAAGGAACCTGCTACATCTGCAACAAAGAGGGGCATAAGGCGAATGAATGTCGCAGCCGCCTCAAAAAGAACAAGAAGAGCCACCCACAGGTAAATTTGACCGACCATGAGTCTCCAAGCCTTTCAGCTGTGGTGTCAGAAGTGAATCTGACAACCAACAATAAGGATTAGTGGGTAGACACTGGGGCTACTCTGCACATCTGCTCTGAGAAATTGTTATTCTCAGAATATCAAATACTAGAGCAAGATGAGCAACTATTCATGGGGAATTCAGCCGTCTCAAAGTTGAAGGAAAGGGCAAGGTCATCCTGAAGTGGACATCGGGGAAAGAACTTACTCTTAACGATGTGCTTCATGTTCCAGACATCCGCAAGAATTTGATCTCCGGATCAATACTTAGTAAGAAAGGATTTAGAATGGTTTTTGAATCTGATAAATTTGTACTTACTAAGGGAGGGATGTATGTGGGAAAGGGTTATCTTGTTGATGGACTTTTTAAAGCCAATGTTGCAGTGGTAGATAAAAAGTCTGTGTATTTGTACCCAAAGCTTATAAATAAAGGAAAATCTTCTGTTTATTTGCTTGAGTCTTCTATTCTGTGGCATGCTAGATTAGGGCATGTAAATTACAAGTCTTTAAAGAATTTGTCTAATCTGGGATATATTCCTAAACTCAACTTGGAAGAAATTCGCAAGTGTGAGATTTGTGTTGAGGCCAAGTTGGCTAAAAATTCATTTCACTCAATAGATCGAAATACAGAACCTTTAGGGTTAATTCATAGCGATCTATGTGACTTGAAGTTTATGCCAACTAGAGGCGGTAAAAAGTATTTTATTACTTTTATTGATGACTGTACAAGATACTGTTATGTGTATCTTTTAAACAGTAAGGATGAGGCAATAAATATGTTTATAACATATAAGGCCGAAGTTGAGAATCAACTCAACAAGAAAATCAAGATTCTAAAATCCGATAGAGGCGGAGAATATGAATCAAATGATTTTAGTGAGTTATGTGCTAGTTTTGGTATAATACATCAAACTACAGCACCATACACTCCTCAGCAAAATGGAATTGCTGAACGGAAGAACAAAACTTTGAAGGAGGTTAATTCCATGCTCGTAAGTTCTGGAGCTCCGCAGAACTTGTGGGGGGAAGCTCTATTAACTGCAAATCATATTCTAAATAGAGTACCCCACAAGAAACTTGGTCAATACCATTCGAGTTATGGCATGGAAGGACACCTTCCTACCATTACCTCAAAATGTGGGGGTGCCTTACAAAGGTGCTGGCACCATTACCTAAAAAGACTAAGTTGGGAGTAAAAACTATGAACTGCGTATTCATAGGTATGCCTTGAATAGTAGTGCCTACAGATTTCTGATTCATAAATCAGAAATACCAGATATTCATGTAAACATGATTATCGAATCTCGAGATGCTGTGTTCTTTGAAGACATCTTTCCGTACAAACGGGAAGCAGATAAGACTTCTGGGAAAGAAACACACGAGATGGCGTTCAGGGACGAAAACCCCGAGGAACCAATTGTTAATGCGGAAACTGAACCAAGAAGAAGTCAGAGATCTAGAATCTCAAAATCATTTGGTCCAGATTTCATAGCATACGCTATTGAGAGCGAGCCTCAAACATTCAAAGAGGCTATGTCAACCCCAGAAGCACAAATGTGGAAAGAAGCTATAAATAGCGAAATAGAATCCATACTAAGTAATCATACTTGGGAATTGGTAAACTTGCCTCCTGGCAGTAAACCAATTGGGTGTAAGTGGATTTTCAAACGAAAATTAAAACCCGATGGATCTATCGATAAGTACAAGGCTAGATTAGTAGCCAGGGTTATCGGCAAAAAGAAGGACTTGACTACTTCGATACTTATTCACCAGTAACAAGAATAACGTCCATACGGATGTTATCGCAATTGCAGTATTGCACAACTTAGATATCCATCAAATGGATGTCAAGACTGCATTCTTAAATGGTGAATTAAATGAAGAGATTTATATGGAGCAACCTGAAGGATTTATAGTCAAGAACCAAGAACACAAGGTGTGTAAATTGGTAAAATCTTTATATGGTTTTAAAGCAGGCCAAAACAATGGCATGAGAAATTTGATAGTGTCATGATCAAAGATGGATTCACTATCAATGAATGCGATAAGTGTGTTTACACTAAAACAGTTGGAGATGCATGTATCATTGTTTGTCTTTATGTAGACGATATGTTGATACTTGGGACTAATATTGAGATTATTAAGTCCACTAAAAGAATGTTATCCAACTGTTTTGATATGAAGGATCTGGGGGTTGCTGATGTAATTTTAGGAATTAAAATTACTAGAACACCAGATGGAATCAGTCTATCTCAATCTCACTACGTGAAAAAGATGATAGAAAGATTCAAGGATCATGGGATAAAAGAGAATACAAATCCTTTTCTCCCACATGTCCACCTTCATAAGAATACAGGAACTGGAATACGCCAGTTGGAGTATTCTCAGATTATCGGAAGTCTAATGTATTTAATGAATTGCACTAGACCCGATATTGCTTACGCTGTAAGCAAGTTAAGTAGATACACTAGCAATCCTAGTGATCTACACTGGACCGCTCTACTACGAGTATTGGGTTACGTATCACATACCAAGGAATATGCCTTGAGATATGGACAGTATCCTCCTGTACTGGAAGGATACAGTGATGCTAATTGGATTGCAGATTCTGAGGAATCAAAATCAACTAGCGGATACGTATTTACTCTAGCAGGAGCAGCGGTATCATGGAAATCTTCTAAGCAAACATGTATTGCCCGTTCCACTATGGAATCGGAATTCATAGCCTTAGATAAGGCTGGAGAAGAAGCAGAATGGCTTCGACAATTCTTAGAAGATATACCATTGTGGCAAAAGCCAGTGCCCGCTATATGTATACACTGCGATAATCAAGCAGCTATATCTAGGGCACAAAATGTTTTATACAACGGTAAGTCTAGAAATATTCGTCGTAGACATAATACCGTGAAGCAGTGCTCTCAAATGGAATTATCTCTATTGACTTTGTATCGTCAAAGGATAATTTAGCGGATCCGCTTACTAAAGGTTTAAGTGGAGAGCGTATAAACTGCGCATCGAGGGGAATGGGTCTAAAAGCCTAACCTTACCGAGTCAGCTTAATGGAAACCTCACTTAGCGACTGGAGATCCCACGAATTAAGTTCAAGAGGAAAAATTAGTTATGATTGACTCAGCAAGTAAGCACTTGGGAGCTTGACTCCAATCCATTCCTAAGGTGCACATAAGTGCTTTTCTACAAGTGGATTAAGGATAAGCTTAAATGCTTTTAATGATGTCTATATCTTGTTACTAAACAAGTGGAGTAGAGTAGACTACTCTTAATAGGTCCATCACCTATGTGAGTATAGAGTTGGGTCGGCTCTTTGGGAATCTCTATGGAGGCTGTTATTTCCTAAAGATACTCTCTGAAACCAAGAATGTCCAGGGCCAAAACGGACACAACCGAGAACCAAAGTTGATTTGGAAAGTTACTGTGTGAAGCTTGTTGACTTGGCTTACACTAACGGCTAACAGTTCAAGACCTAGTTCACTGATTAGCCAGTAAGTCTGATAAAACTTTCGCTATGGAAGGTTCAAGACCTAGTTCACCTATCCTTATGCAGTTTCTTTTCTCAAGTACCTTTCACAATAGAGTCAGTCTCTTTGTGTGTCATTCCTTGAATCTCCATTCATTGTGGGGGATTGTTGGAATTGAAGAATATGAAAGGCGAATCTTCAAGTTGAATTATGGCGAGATCCGTTGATCAAATCAACCGGATGATGGTTGGAGTGTATTCTCCTTCCATTGGTGATGAACGTGGTATATTCACATGTTCAATTCCGACTTCGAATGAATGAGATATTCAAGTCCAAAGATTGTCTAATTCAAAGCCAAAACGGGACTAAAGGTAGCTTAAAGCATTTAGTCCCACATTGGCCGTGGGATGGAAGTTTGTGGTGTATAAATAAAGAAAATTGAGAACAAAGGGCGTGCCCTTTGGGTACTTGGAGTTTTCGTGCGCGATTGGGAGGGATCTATGCCCGCACATGCGCGCGCGCGCCGCCGCTGGCGGCGGCGGCCCGGCCGGCCAGCGCCGGCGCCTGGGCCTGGGCATGGGCCTGGGTTCGGGTTCGGGTTCCCTACTCGGCCTGGTTCTTTTTGAATCGGGTCTGCGGGTATGGGTATCCGGATCCGAACCAACCCGCTCCAAGACTGTTGGAATACCAACAGTTGCAATTGTTGGACTGCCAACAGTTGTGACTGTTGGGTGCATCTTTTGGGCAGCCAACAGACACGACTGCTGGGTCGAAAGGGTGCAACCTTTCATTGGGTTTGAACCCGTTGGCCCCTCCTGCAGGCTATATAAAGCCCTCCTGACTCTCAATTGAAACACACCAAGACAACAACAACTTCTCTTCTCTCTCTCTGAATTCTGAACTGCGAACTAAGTTTTGCATTCTGAATTGGAAAGTGGAGTTTTGAAGTGACTTCTCAAAAGGGAAGTGGGAAATCAGTGACTCGGTTTCCGAAGCAACTTCTAACGGAGATTCTGAAAAAATTTTCTGAAAGAGGAATCAGAAAATTCAACATATTCTTTTATAAGAATTGTTGTCTGAATCTGGTACTTCTGAAGAAAAATATTCTTCTACCTTCCATCGTCCTCAACAGTGGATGCTCCTCCAAAAGAGTAAGACAAATATTCATTTGAAATTTGTCATTATATCGCTGCTTTGCTAATCCTGTGTAGGTACTGGTTGACTACGGTTCGACCGTACGGTGATTGGTAGTGTTATCCAAATACCGTGAAGAAGTGTTGTATCTTGGGAGACCAGCGTCCATTATCCCGTTAGCACCGGTGCGGGGGACGTAATTGTCTTAAGGAGATTCGCTTTAAGCGTACCTCACTTCAAATACTGTATAAGTGGATTAAGTCCTTTATACAGGGGATATACTTTACAGTATATCGAGATGACTTAGATTCAGTCTAAGTGATACTGTATAAGTGGATTAAGTCTTTTATACAGGGGATATACTTTACAGTATATCGAGACTGACTTGGATTCAGTCTAATTGGTGCTTTAACCAAGGAAGAAAATTGAAAGGTGGTTCTTAAATTAAGGAACGTTCTATTGAACGGAAAACCTCCCACCTGATATTTGCCGACCTGGCCAATTAGATTGTTGATATCTCAGTGATCTTGATTAGTTGTCAGATTGATTCTTGTTAAGCAGAATACCCAACAGTTTGTTTTGTGAGATTCTACAGCTAATTTGTGTAGATTCTCTATTTGAATCTCAGTAGCAATTTGTAATATTTGTAACTCTTTTGGTTTGATAAGATCTTCTCCCTTATGCCCTGAAGACGTAGGCAAGTCGTCGAACCTCATTAAATCGTTTGGTTCTTGTTTTTTCTTCTTGTATTTTGGTTCGTGCTACATTTGGTGATTGACTCAGCGTGTCGCTGCTTTTTGTTTGGTGAATTCCTCCGGAAGGCCCAACACTGATGAAAATAGGGACTCATATATGGTGTCATCCTGTGAGCCCATCGTGATACTTTGAGCTCAATATGTTTTCTACAAAGAGACTGACGATCAAGCTCAAACAGATGAATAATAAAAAATCATATTTCGATTGACACAAACTCTCCTAACACAATGATAAAATTTCTTTACAATAAACATACAATTTCTGTTAAATTCTCATTTTCACCGAGTGCACATGGCTAAGGTTAATAATTGGAAAAAAGAGAGTTAAACAACTATAAAAATTCCAAGTGAAGAAGTCAAGTTTTTTTTTTTTTTTTGAGAGAGAAATCTCAAAGGTTTTCAAGTCAATCACTTTCTAATTACCTTTCAGTTCTCAAAAAGGAAGAACACATGATGGGGATCTCTATGCATGGGCTTTCACTATGAATACTTGCTTTGCCCTTGTGTCACTGCAATCTCGTAAAAGGACAGTGTTGTTTTTATTCCTTCATTTTCAGAACATCTTTAATTGAAAGTTGTCCAAGGCCAGAAAAATAAATGAATAAAATTGAAGTTGAAATTTGTTCATTTGATATGAAATTGTTCAAAAGTCCAAATTTCACTAACTTGTGAGTAGTGACACTTGTTTGTCTTTACTAATCAATTCTCAAGTTTCAAAGGAACTATTACTACTTCATCACTTTCACCTCTAACCAAACAACCCTTATGTCACTGCAATCTCATGAAAGACGTTTTGTTTTTATTTGCCTATTCTTCCATCATCATATTCAAAATATATTTAAAATTTATTAGAAAATAGGCTATATTACTTGTAAGTGATATGAAACGTGTTGTGTGATCGAAAATCAATAATAAAATTACTAAATTACGTTTCACCATAAGATACGATTGTGAGTAAGAAAAGTTCATGATTGGATGTCTGCATCAGTAAGTTTTGAGTGACAAAAGTGCTTCCAAATCCTATTTTAACTGTTTCAACTAAAAGAAAAACACCAAAAAAAAAAGCACCACTTGAACTTTCTTGGGTTATTTGATGCAAGTAAATATTTCTGTTAAAAAATTAGAATTTGGATATTACAGTTAGGATTTGCCTTCTTCAATTTTCATACTATGTAATTGTATAGCCTATATATTATTGGATATTAACCTCATTAATAATATACACAGTTCAATTCTTTAACTGGTCTAACAAGTTTAATGAGGTAGAAATCCATAAAATTAAACCAATCAAGCTGCAGATGTGTTTTATTCAAATCTTGAAATTTAGAATCACTAATTTCAAGTATAAATATATAAATCCTTTTATGTAGGCTTTCTTCACTTCTATGTCCCTCCCTCCCTCCTTTCTGATAGTGATTGCTCTCTCTATCCTATTTCCTTGGAAGCCCATATGGAGGAAAAAAGACAGAAAAAAAAGAAAAGAAAAGAAAAGAACAGTATAAGCAAACAGAGCACAACACCACCATAGATTGATGGAGTGTACAATTTTTTTCGCAATACCCTACATTTATATTAAATCAATGTATTTAAAATAGTAAGTTCCCTTCTCTGTTCTTTTCTTTGAACTCCTTTTATCTTGTATTTCTTCTGCCCCTTCATTGTCGCCAACCCCGCGCAGGTACTTCTAGGGAGATGGTGTTGCGTGCAAAACTCAGGATAGCATACTTACTATGATATCAATTGTTAGGAGATACGGAGATCCCCACCGATGATCTCAAGCACGCCATGAGATCAAGTACCTCGAATACACAAGATTAATATTAAAAGATATAAAAAGAAGAACACACAATTTAACATGGTTCGGTCCAAACTTAGCCTCTGTCTATGAGGAAAGAATTTGAGAGAGTTTTATTAATAAACTTGATACCAAGAGATCTAGCTTTCCCATTGAATTTAGACCTAAATTACAAGAGTATACCTCATGCATCTTCACTTTTCTCCTCTCTTTAACTTGGCTTCTTTATGGCCTTACAATATTGTTCACCACAACTTTCTTCTCCTCTACTTAAATCTTAAATTACAACAACTTTCTTCTCCTCCACCTAAATCCTAGATTACAACTTTTATTTCTAGATTTTACAATTAAATCCTATTCTAACTCTGAGATGATTTTGATCATCGGATGCTTGAAGAATCTTGATCAATTTTATTAGGAGTTGATTTCCTTAATTTAGAAGAATTCTAAATCCTTCATTCTTTAGAATCAAATTTTCATTGAATAGAATATAAATCCAATTCGAACTCCAACAGAAAAGAAAATCTACAGCAGCCGGAAAAGGAAATGCTCACGCAGAATCGCCTTGATAGTCGACTAACATGCATGACTAGTCGACTAATCTGCTCAGTAGTCGACTGATCCAATGTATCAGTCGACTAACTGAGATGTCCTCCTCTGTATCTTGTCTTGTCGACTGTTTAGTCGACTAGTCTGAGCATTAGTCAACTATACAGTCGACTAATCTTCTCCATCTCGATTTGCTTTATCTACTTCAAGCCATTGTTTTCTCCAATCACACTGGATCCTTTTGGACCATCATCCCCTCTTGAAAATAAGATAAAATCCTAACAACCTCCACTTTGACTTGATTTTCAAGCCTTTAATAAAGCACCTTGAGATTTAAGATTATTAGCTTAATTCTTTCCTTGGTTGTACCATACTGTAAAGCCTCTAACTCTTGCTTGCTCTCCTTGGGCCATTGGCTATTTATCATCATGCCTTGGGCCATCTCCGGCCTTACCTGAATGCACCCTTTTTTAGTCCTCCTGTAACACTTAGACTTATTGCGGTTTTCCGTGAAGCTCCACCTCGATATTAGCTCCCTTCAAGCTTTTCTTTGAAACTCCACCTTGACTTGAGTTTCTTTCCTTTAGCTTGCATTGTATTACCGCCGCCACCAAAAAAATACATGCTTGGTGAAGCCTTCATAGCCATGAGGCCCCCGTCGGTCTTGAGGCAATCCGTCGTCATAATACCATCATGGTCTTATCGGGCCTTCGCCCCACACACTGCCATGGTCTTCCACTGATCACTTGGTGATGGTCCACCTTCTATTAATATTTGAACATTGAGACTTACCATCTTCACATAATTTCCTTGGTCTTACCGGGCCTTTCTGCCACACACTTCCATAATCTTCTTTCCATCACTCAGGGCTGTCATTCACCACTGCATTGATATTTGTCGGACTTATTACCCTACTATTGATGATTCTCATACCTGATAGATCCACCAATGCCTGCAATATCTCACCGTATCACGACTAGCCCGTCATAATTTTGACCATAATCTTCATTGATTTCTTTACTGAACTGTATAGAATCTGCACAAAATATTGAAATCTCCTCGATCTGCACCCACTATTGAATTGAAATCTCCTTAATCTGCACCCACCATTGAATTGAAATCTCCTCGATTTGCGCCCATCATTGAATCCAGAATGCTAAAAGGCATAGAGTTTGACCGTAGATCGTCTAAATCCGACCAGGATTACACGATCCACCTTTCGATTAATTTCATCCATCGATTATCTTTATCAACCTTCGCTATTTTTTTGACTTATTGCCGCAGTTTGCTGTCTACACCAATAGAAAATTCATCTGAAATCCTTCATGGGATGCCTTGTGCGGTACCTCCGTGAGCTTGTCGCTCTCGCCTTGCCGTCCGTCACCGACGATGATCCGATCGTCGCCTCTGCATCTTCCGCGCTCAGATTCATCATTGAGCCTTGACAACTCTACCTTAATAAATATACTCCAAAAGTTATCGATCTTTACCCTAAACAAATTTAAGCTTTCTTTATTGTCTTCTGTGTTTGAAATGAAGGATCTGGGAGAAGTTAGGAGGATACTGGGTATGAAAATTGAAAGAGATAGAGTGAAGGAGAGAGTGAGTCTGACTCAGAAAACTTACTTGCAAAAGGAGCTTCAGAAGTTTCTGATTGGTGATGAAGGAAAGTCTGTAAGTAGTCCATTGGGCACTCACTTTGAGCTTTTAGCAAGAATGTCTCTGAAGATGATAGATGAACATGAGTACATGTCTCACGTTTCATATGCCAGTATAGTTGGTAGCCAATGTATGTTATGGTGTACACGAGACCGAATTTGTCACATGCCATGAGCATGGATCTAGACACATGCATGATCCTGGTAGGGGTCATTGGGAGGCTATGAGATGGATTCTTCGGTATATCAAAGGTACTATAGATGTTTGATTGTTTTTGAGAAAGATGTTTGAGGTAAGTAAGAGTGCACATGTTATGTGGATTCTGTTTATGCTGGTGATCTTGACAAGCTCTAATCCATTACAGGATATGTTTTTACCTTGTCACAGGTTGCTGGTGAGTTAGCATTGTACTTTACAGTCCACAGTAGCTCTATTGACGATAGAAGCAGAGTACATGTGTCTAACAGTGGCTATAAATGAGGCGATCTGGCTTTAGAGCTTGATGAATGACTTGGGGATCAAACAAGACTTCTTATAGGTCCATTGTTATAGCATGAGTGCCATCTACATAGCAAAGAATAAAGTCTATCATGCGAGGACGAAGCATAGTGATGTCAAATGTCACTTTGTTCGGGATGCTCTTGAAGATGGAGATATTAAGGTGAAGAAGATTCACACCAAAGACAATCTCGCAGTCATGCTTACAAAGGTGGTTCCCGGAGTCAAGTTCAATCATTGCAACAACTTGCTCCGAATCTTTCTGTTGCTTGAGCTAGATGGAGCTTATTTGAATGAACTACAAGAGGCTTGATCCTTTGGCAAGAGGTATATAGGAAGCCGTAATAGTGCAGCCCAATCGCTGAAGTTGAAATTGTTTGTTGATTTCACTAAGATTGCTGAAGTCAAGATCATGTGTCGATTTCACTGAGATCGTGTTTTGATTTCGCTCGGATCCTCAAGCTGAGATCGTATCGTTTTCATCTAGAGTTCATAGTGGTTCAGCTCAGATTTGAAAAATCTTCACCGAGGTAGAGAATGTAGAGAGAGGGCAAAAATAGGAGTTAAAGTTTTTAACTCTATGACAGGACCTCCGTCGACCGGACGGTCAACCGACATGCACAAGGCATGGATCGATCAAATGTCTGATCAACCGATGTTGCACGAGGAAGAGAAAACTCAACTAGGTTGTCGACCGCCCAGTCGAACGACATTTCCAGTAAGTCCTGTATTTACAGAGGGCATTGAGCGATCGACAACACACTTGGGTCAGTTGACTGACAGTCGGGTCAGAACTTATTCTGGACCGACTTGGAGCTGTTTTGAGATTTTCTTCTCCTCCCTATAAATAGAGGATGGAACCCTTTTTAGGGTTAAGAATTTTCTGTGTGATTCTTGATAGAACTAATTGCAATCCTCTTGTAATCTTGTATATATCAATAGATCGCTCTCTTCTGTCCCGGGAACGTAGGGATCTTGTCGAACCTCATAAACCCTTGTCTCTCTCGCACTTTGTGTGTATTTGTGCATCTAAAGTTTGTGTTCTTGGCATGCTAGAGGACCAACATCTTGATTAATCATGTTAGGAGTTGATCTTTTTGATCTAGAAGAATTCTGAACCCTTCAATTTTTGAAACAAACTTTCATTGAATAGAATCTGAATCCTATTTAAATTCCACCAGAAAAGAAAACCTGCAACCGTCTGAAAAGGAAACTGCTCACTAAGAACTATCTTGATAGTCAACTAACATTCATGACGAGTCAACAAACCTGCCCAGTAGTTGACTGATCCAATGTATCAATTGGCTAACTGGGATGTTCTCCTTCTCTATATCTTATCTAGTCGACTAGTCTGAGTATTAATCGACTGTATAGTCGACTAATCTGCTCCATCTTGATTTGCTTCTTCTGCTTTAAGCCATTGTCTTCTCCAATCGAATTAGATCTTCTTAAACCATAATCTCCTCTTGAACGTAAGACAAAATTCTAACAGATGGCAAGATGGGCTCTAGAGCAGGCACAGTTTGGGGGGTGGGGGGCGGGGGGGGGGGGGGGGGGTGGGTCTCTGACAACCATTTTGAGGAGGCGAGGTGGGAGAGACGGTGACGACTAGGACATCATGTGATTGGTGACTTCTTCAGACTCCTGATTTTTGTATCTCAGGTCTTATCTTTATTTTTCTAACGGTATAATATATATTTTGTATCATGGTAGTTCCGATGTTATCGGCCATTTTCTCTATATTTTTCTTTGGACTTCTTGAATCTTGTGTTTTTCTACCCCTCAGGCACCTGCGTATGCATCATGTGTTCAGGAGGTTTGTCTTTATCTTTATATTTTCATTAAAAACTTTTTACTGAAATGCAATGAATCTATACAGGTTTACCGTTTACTTAAAAAAAAAAAGTTTAAGTTCCTAATCCAACAAACTCATGAATCAAAATCAGGAGGAGCTTGCACATGCACCTGACGTGTTGAAAGCTACTTAAATCACATCCCTTGTCCCTCCCCTTCTCCACCATCCACATCTCCTCCTCCTCCTCCAACTCCTCTCACTTTCTTCCAAAGAAAAATGAGCAGCAGCAGGCTCTCCATTCCCCATCTCCTCACTCTTGCCCTCCTCTTCAATTCTCTCTCAATAATCAAAGGTAATAAACAATTTCCAAAAACCCTTGACACACGAAATCTCAATCTCTTATAATGATATTATGCGCCATGTGTGTGCACAGGGTCCCCAGCCAACACTTCTACTAGTTCTACTAGCACTGCTGAGCTCTTCCCCGTTGGCCCGCTGGAGTACCGGGCGATGGACGAGGACGTGAGCGGCTCCCCGTTCCAGCTGTGCCTCAACTGTCGCTGCTGCGCGGCTGCGGATCCCAACGACTGCTCGGTGATGTCGTGCTGCTTCGGCATCGACTGCAACCTCCCTGACAAGCCCTACGGGGTCTGCGCGTTTATGCCTCAGGCCTGCAACTGCACCTCCTGCACTTGATCACAAAACTACAGGTACAGAAAGAAGAAGATAGCATGTATAGGGTCGTCATTGATTAAATTGATATCTAAAGAAATGATAGGAGCAGAAAAGGAGAGAATTGAGGAGGAGGGAGTGGGGGGGGGGGGGGGGGGGGGGGGGTGGTGTATATAGAATAAGTTTGTTTGAAGAATGAAATGATTTGTTGTGATTGTGTGCTGGCAATAGGGTTCGTTTGTCTTGCATGTTTGGGACATGGAAAAATGGTGTTATGGGCAGCATGTTTGTGTGTTTTTTATTTATCCTTTGTGTGTCAGAAAACTAATACATGTGTGCATATGACAAAAGAGAGAGTTAACATGTTGATTAATTTTATGGGTAATCAATTTGATTTGATTCAAAAAGATCAGTAGTTAAAATTTTAATCAAAGTTCTGAGAATGATGAAGCCTATCTTGCAGTTTTTTTCATTCTTTATTTAGGCAGCAGAATTGTCAAATTTGTTTTTAAATGGCTATTTTCTTGGTCAACTTTCTGGATTTGTTTTCAAATATAGTTTTTTGATATTTTTAAACATGTATTTAATGACCAAATTTAATTAACAATGGTTATATTTTATTTTCCTATAAATAAGAGTTATTATAGAGACTTTTTAAAATCAAGTTTTCAAGTGCTATTCTTTCTCATCTTTGTGAGAAAGTTTACAAAATTTTTTTGACTTTTTCACTTTCAAAATTTTGAGTTTTTCTCACACAAATTTGAGCCAATCTCTTCTATATCTATTCTATAGGAACCTTATTTTGAGAAAGTTTTGTTTGTCATTAAGAGTCTTGATCACAAACGTTGTTCATTATATTGAGAGTGATTTCGAGATTGCGGCCTCGAGCGAGCATGCGGGTTTGTGGTAGTTGTTCTTGCAGGAAGGAGTGAGAGATTAACGGCTCCAAGAGTTCTTGATGGAACTTGTAACATGTAGGTATTACGACGCTGAGTGATCTTACGGGATCAGGTTATAGTGAAAATCCTTCATTGCGGTGAAGACGGAAAAATATAGGTCGAGTTGATCAAACCTCGAGACAAATCTCCGGTGTTTGCGTTTAATTATCTCTCTCTCAACTCACGCTACTCTCTCTTGTTTATTAGATTGCTCTTATTTTTCTTTATTTATTACTAGCTAATATTCTTATTGTTTAAATTGTACTCTTTAATCAAGAAAGTAATTGAGCACCTCAACTTTTAACTAAGAGGAATCTTGAAAAGAAGTTCAGAACCCTTAACGGGATATAGGGCTTCATTTCTTTGTTACTAGCTCAACTTTAGTTGTAATTGATTATAATTATTTTTAATTTCCGCATTAGATAAGCATATCACCTATTCACCCATGGTATCAGAGCAGGTGCTCTTGATTATCGGTTAACCAAGAGTAATCCTCATATTGCTAACACATTATTTGCTACACCACTCATGAATTTTCTTGATCCACCAATGTTGATATTTTTAACTTTCAAACTTGGAAGATTAAGATGAGTCTATATCTCAAATCCCTCGGAATTAATGTTTACCTTACTATAACTAAAGAATTAAATTTTGAAAATGGCAAATATTTTGAAGCAAATGCAAAAGCCACATAAGCCTTAATGCAAACTCTAAAGACTGAATATATTTCTAGAGTTTGTAATTGTGGTTCTGTTTTTACAGTATGGAATATATTGATCTCTCTTGGTGAACCAATTTCAAGTAATACACAGAGATAATCAAAAGAAGTTGATTTTGATCATGTATGCTTCGTGGTCCAAGAGGGTAATGATGTTGCTAATGGCAAGTGCACCAATCGTTTACAAGTAATAAAGTGATAAGTAGAGTGTCGAACCCACGAGAATTGTTATCTTATTAAGTAGCACATATGTATTAACTCAAAGTTTTATTTGAAAGAAAGACAAAGATATAAAAGTTAAATAGACTAAGAAGATATTGGCTTTAGATAGGAAAGATACTAGAGAAATTGATTTTAACAATTGATAGTTCGAATTAACAAGTTGATTGTGCTAGTAACCACATGCTACTTATGTTAACAATTGAAAGTACCTTACTTTAATTAGTATTCTCTCTCGAGTAATATTAAGGCTATCTCCTCGACGAGAACCTACAATCTTTCGATCTAATAGAAGCTAAAAGATGCATTAAGTTCGGTGGTCTTTCTCTTATGATTGCACAACCTATGTATCACCTCTCAGTCTCAACATGTAAGGATATGATTTCTTTTCCTATGAAGTGTTGCTAGATTATCTCCTCTCAGTTTCAAACCTAGCCATCAATAAGTTACGTGCGTCAAGTAATTACATGAGAAATGGAGATAGAAACTTAATATGACAAGAATCTAACATGAAGAACAAAGTAGCAGAATAGAAATTAACACAATAATAAAATTAAATCTTCATATGTATTGCTTAAGTCAATATCCTAGCTATAAAGATTTAGTTCATGATAAGAAAATTGCAAAGTAAAACAATAAACATGATTCTATCTTCATATACTAAATTAAAAGAGAAAAAATGATAACACCAATTTAGAGATTACATCTAATCCTTAATCACCGCTTTTACTCTGAACTTCTTCTTTTAAAGTATCAGAATTTCTTCTCCAAAAGTCAGAATTTTATATAAGAAAGAGTATTTATAAGAGAGAAATAAAAATCTAAATTTAAAACTTATTTCTATGATTCAATGATACAATCATAAGAGATTGTAACCTTTATATAAACCTAAGAGTCATATCTAATAAGAAATACAATAGGACTTTAAACTCAAAATAGAAATTAGATTCTGAATTGGACTACAGCCTAGCTTTCTTATTCAGTTTTTCCTTCTCTAATAGTTAGTTTTATAGTGCAATGAAAAGATATGTGGACTAAATAATTAATCACAATACTCATGAAGACTCTTGAAAATTTGGAGCCGTGTTATATTAGTTTAATTAAGAGGTTCCCTAAAAAATGAAAAAAAAAATGAAGTGGGTCATATTTTGAGCCAAAAAGTGATCTCAGCTAGGCCTGTCAACGGGCCAGGTCGAGGAGGGTAACGGTGGTACCAGACCCATATATTTGATTATCCAAGGGAATACCATACCCGTCCCATTTACCTATGAGTCGTGAAGGTAAGTTCTCATACACGAACTCGTTGTACCCGCAGGTGCAGACCTATTTACCCGGACTTGAAACAACATCACAGTCATCGGTCCCGTCTTCTGCGATTCCTGCTCCAACAACACCTTCCCCAATCGCAACTACTTCAAGATAATTTTATTAACCACAACAAAACAAAGCCAAACAAAATCAAATAAAAACCAATCCTAATGTCTTCTATTTTGATCTAGATCAGGTTGCAAGGTACGAATACAACGCAGGTTCAAAGTAAACTCAGCACCGAGCAAAGACATGCGGATTGCAGCCAACAAAATCACAAATAAGTATGGTATATACAAGCTTGACATCCCCCCAAATCAACGGATTCAAATTCCAGCAAGAACTCGTCAGCGGTGATGATGCAGCGGATCTGCTCAAGGTTGACGACGATAGCCTTTTCTCGGCCGAGGATAGTGGAGGGGTAGACGAAGAGGGGGTCGAGAGGCGGAGGTCGCGGGCGAGGAGGTCGCGGGCGAGGTGAGATTGGATTGTTAATGTTGGTTAATTTTGAATTTGATGGCGAAGAGTAGTCAACGATAGGATTTTGAGGGAGAGGTGAGAAGGAGCAAGGGGAGGATGGGGAGAGAGAAGAGAAGCGGAAGAGGAAGGTGGAGAAGATCATGAGATCGCCACCGTGAGATCAGGGTGACTCAGGGTGAGGTCAGGCTGTTGGTGTTGGAGAAAAGAGAGGAGGAGAGAGAGGGCCGCGGCTTTAAGAAAGTGAGTGAGTGACAGAGTAGGGTTTTAAATTGGGTAATGGTTCATGTAAAATCATATCTTAAACATTTATTAATGGGTAAATGGGTAAACGGGTATTCCAGTCCGGATCTAGAACTGTGATTTTCATGCTCGTCTAATCGGGTCGGGTCCAAACCCGTTGACAGGCCTAATCTCAACCTTCAGGCTATAATCAAGGAATTAATATTAACGTGTATAACTCTGATGATGTCCAAAAAAAACACTGTGTCTTAAACAGATCACTTATATAACAAGGAGGAAATTAATCAGAAATTTATCAAGTAGCTCACTGCTTTAAAGAAATGAAGAGACTATGGTATCAATTGTAGCCATCCTCGTCATTGAGGCTTGGCTTACAAGTAAAAAAGTGAGAGTAGACTGTGAAGAGTTCTTTTGTTCCTATATTGTATTTTTCCTATTTGAATAATTTTAACTTTTCTAAAATTTTAAAGCTAAGCATGCAATAAATATGATAAATAAACTGCAATCAACACTAAAAATAAAAAAATAAAAGGTGCAAAAAGAGCTGGTACGTAAGGGAGCAGTCGTGCTAATCATTACCCTAAAAGACAAATACCTGTCCTATCGCTCAGATGTTGAGTTGGTAATATCAACTAGGAGTAAAAAATCCTTTGAAATAACCAACATCTGGCGTGAGCATGTGCATGAGTCTCCTACTCAGGTGAAGAACGATTGCCACTATCAAATAAAATTTTGATTAAAAAAACAAAGAATGAAATTCTTTGCAAGAAATAAAAATTGAATTAAAACACTGAAGGAGAACTCTTCAAGCTAGCAGCGGCAGATGCGGCAGATGAGCTCAAAGAGAAGGGAGGAGAGAAAGAAATAGAGAGCTTGAAAGTTTTTGATTGTGATTTTCAGCTTTGGAATGAGGGGTCTATTTATAGGCTAAATAACCCCCCATTCAATAGCTATGACCTGGTTCATGTGGGTAACAGTCGCTTTAATGCGAATGTTTCTCTGTGTCTCCAGATCTGAATGGTCAAGAATAAATACCAGCAACACCCGACAATAAATGCAATTAATCAGTGAAATAAAAGAAAAATAAATAAAAGTAATCTCGCTCGTAGCACGCGTCGACGTGAGCGCTGGTGCTGCATGGCGAGGCAGGCGGCGCACGCGCATGGTGTACCCGACCCATAGTAATTAATATATAACAATAGGGTGAGAAAGGATTTGTATTTAAATCTGATCTGAATATGTCTATTCAGTTTCTTATTAACATTTACTTGCTTTAGTAACTCAATGGTGGATCTTTAAGCGGTATGCATAAAAATAGGAAGTACGTGTAAGTTCACTAGAGGGGTGGTAAATAGGTGATGGCTAATCTAAAGGTCACTTAATGCCAAATAATGCGGAAGTGTAAACTAATTATGACCTAAACAAACTATTACACTAAACACCACGTATAACACAAGAGTGTTGCCGAATTCCCCGTGAAGGGCTCTGGACAAACTCCTCTAGATTCCCCTTGAATGGGTTGAGGTGCCGCGTTGGCTCTCTTGGTTAAATACAAGTGTTAGCAAACAACCCAAGCATGTATATCAAATAAGCACACAATATATATCAAGCATGTAAGGATAAGCACAATAAAAGCATGCAAGATATAAACAAGTGACAAAGAGAGAGAGAGAGAGAGAGAGTGAGCAATCACAAACACAAGGGATTTGTTTCGAGGTTCGAGCACACTTGCTCTACATCCCCGCCTTCGACACACGAAGGATTTCCACTATAATCGATCCCACCGGATCACTCGGTGCCGCAACACCTACAACGAGTTCCCACTAGAACTCCTTGGACTCTCTCGTCCGTACACACCGCAAGCCCACCGGCTCGCCGAGGCCGCACCTCAAACAAGAGTTCGCACCCGAACCCGAAACACCGAGTCCACACTAGGACCCGAAACAATGTGAACACAACCGTCCGCCTTCTCAAAAGAACAAAGTAGAACT
The DNA here is from genome assembly GCA_038442645.1 of Agave tequilana. Lineage (NCBI taxonomy): Eukaryota > Viridiplantae > Streptophyta > Magnoliopsida > Asparagales > Asparagaceae > Agave > Agave tequilana. The sequence goes on from JAVJIF010017887.1 coordinate 20,289, forward strand.
TTGGTGATCACAACTCTTGATCACCTAAAATCCTCTCACAACAAACTCCTATAGGTAGATATAGCAATGGAAAGCTCAAGTGTTTGTGTGAGAAAACAAGGAAAGAGATGGTGGAGGAAAACTCAAAGAAATCTCTTTTAAAACACTCTTGATAAACTCTCCTTTTAATTGGAAGTATTGACTCTAAATTTTGTGGAGAAAAACCTCTGAAAAGAATGGGAAAAACTGGCTCTAAAAGTCTCCAAAATCTTATTGAAAATTAATGCCCAAACCCCCAAATTTATAGGCTGTCAAAAACTATCTGTTGGGGTTCTGTCAGACCTGTCGGTCGACCGCCAACGGTCAAGAATCCGACTGTTGGAGCCTCCGGTCGACCGCGCGGTCGACCGAAATGAACAGAGAGCACTGCTCTCAGTTCCGGTCGACTGGGTGGGTCGACCGGCCAACTGCCAGGTCAAGTCGTGCACGTCCGTGCACGTCGGTCGACCGAGCCGGTCGACTGACTTCAGCCCTAGTCGACTTGGTCGGTTGACTAGTCGACTAGCTGAAGCCAGACAACAAAACTTAAGGGATTAAAATGTTGTCTTTTTGGCTCAAATAAAATCCCATAAAATACTTAAAAATCTACAAAAATAGTTTTACCAATATACTTTGATAAACAAACATGTTTGCACAAAATCAAGGCATGTTATAAAAGATTTGGACTATTTTTGTAATATGAAAAAATTGGCTCAATTGAAAACTTGTATTTTTCCAAAACTTGTTTTTCCAAAACATCTCCAAATACAAAAATAAGATATTTAAACAACTTTGAAGGCATAGAGTGTATGGATATGATCCACTACACAAACATGGTGAAATATCTATGTTTTTGACATTAAGCTTTAAACTTGGTTTTGGATAAAAGATATGTATATAAGAAATTCCAAAAACCAAAAGATATTTTTCCAAAGTAAAAATTCTTTTCTAAAACTAAAATTCTTTTATGAAAACATATCTATCAAGAGTGTGTGTGTAAAAGTACTTGAGCAATCCACGAACTACTCTATCCTTTACATTTTATCTAAAAACAAAATTTTCTAAAAACAAAGCTAGACACAAGTCTTCATCTTCTTGAAGTCTTCACTTGAAGCCTTCTCATCTTCTTGACTTGGTCCAAATACAATCCAATGGCTCTTGGATTAAACCGTACTAGCTCCAAAACTTGACTTCAAATCCTTTGTTGAAGCTATACACCTACTAAGATCTTTATCATAAATCTGTCACTAATTAAACACAAGATCATTAGTAAATATAACTACATGAGTTGATCATCATCAAAACTAGAGTGATGGGCCTTTGGGCCAACAATCTCCCCCTTTTTGATGATGGCAAAACTCATGAAGTTATATATGCATGGATTAAAGTAAAGCTTCAAAGAAGCTCCCCCTTAACTCATGCATAAACAATAAATAATAAATATGCAATGAAGGAGATAAACATGCTAATCAAGCATAAAACAAAATCACAAAATCTTTTTCTCCTATTTGCAAAACAAAACATATATGCATAAACACAAATACTACTCCCCCTTAAGCAAGAAAAACAAATACTTCTCCCCCTTAAGCAAGGAAAACATGCATATATCTCAAATACTTCTCCCCTTTTTGTCAATCATCAACAAAGGGGTCAAAGTAAAAACAAAAATCATCAAATCTTTTTCTCCCCCTTTTTGTCATAAACAAAGAGACCAATAAGGGGTGTAAACAAATAAGTCAATAAAAGATTATATACGATATACATTCATGAAGAGGAAGACGGTAAAGTAATTTTCCTACACATATACATTGCATGAAAGAGGGATGACAAGCCCTAATTCACATAACGTATAATATGTAATGTATTAAGAGGAGATGTGAAGCTCCCCCTACACACGTGTACCGCATAAAGAAGAGTTGTCAAGCTCCTCAATATACAATACACTCAATATGAACCTATATGTAGAAGAGATGTTAAGCTCTCCTTGCATATAGGCAATACAAATCAAAAATTTTAATTTTTCTTAAAAAAAATTTTGAATTTTCTCAATAAAACAAGTCTTGAGAATTTTTCTTAAAATTTTATTTTCTTATCATAAACAACTTTGTGCTTTAAACATATAAAAAAACAATTTTTAATTCAAGCACAAATAACTCATATATATGTATGAAAAATGAGTATACCAAATGAAATTGATACATACATATATAAGAAAACAAAATATGAGTATATACAAAAATAGAATCAAATTGATACCAATTGAAACGATCCAATGATACCAATTGAAAATAACAATGTAAATCATGTATATAGCTCATAACCTTCCACCCTACATATGCTCAAGATAAAAGATTTTCAATAAGGCTTACAAGGCATACTCGCCCAGCCATCCGCCCATTGAAGGTAGGGGTTTTCAAAAATAGATTTGAAAATAGTATAGCATTGAAAATCACTACCAAATGAAGAATAATTAACTAGTTAAAGGAGAATTTTTGGAAAACTAATTAAAGATCCTTCAAAACATGAAATCAAAACATATGTATTTCATGAATCATACCAAATACATAAAAGTTGACACTCAAAATCGATAAAGCTCATAAAAGTGTTCATGAATCAAGGTCATGACAAAACAAATGAAGTATGAGTGTACAAGAATCATGTATATAGCATTTTCATGAAAATAGTCATTAAGGCTCGAAACAAACATGAAAATTCATTTTTCATTTAAAAACAAACACTTCTAGGTATATGTATGATTTATCTAAATCTAACAATATGCATACATATCCCAAACATAAAACGAGTCTATTAAAAGTATTTCATGAAGGCAAGAGACTCACGGGTATACATGTATATTTATTAGATTTGAATTCAAAATACATATACATGGAGCAAAAACATGAAAATAGGCAAAACAAGTATAAATGAGAGAATCATCAAAACTAGGTTATACATGAGCATATAGTGGGTACAAATGAGCATGAAGTGCAAACATATACGAATCAATTTGTTCTCACTATTTGTACATGTAAAAACACAAGTTTTGATAAAAACTACATTTAAACTAGTATTTACCACATGAAGCATAAAACATGAACATGCCAAAAAAAACATCACATATGAAATAGAAATGTATAGCCTTGTTACAAGCATGTAGATAAATTAGGAGTTTAGAAATAGTTACCAAACCGAAGAACTATTCCAAATCTCCAAACATGGTGGTTGACCCACCAAACCTCCTTGATAGCGGTGCATCAAATGTATGTCCTTCTAGTCCATGCAACCACCACCAAGACACCAAATCTCTCAGGTCTTGTGAGAGCCCTCACCTACATCAAAAACAAAAGGTGGAGACTTTGGTACCCATATTTTCTTGGGTCCTTTGGGGTAAGTCTTGTAAGGCACCCAAACATTTTTATTAGCAAAATTTAAATGATGCATCTTATCAAAACAAAACTTTGCTAAAAGGTCTTTGCGGCCACAATGTGTACATTTGTACACCTTAGGATGCTTATGTGTATGTGCATGATCGTGACGTGCAACATAAGCATATGCATGATGATGTTGTGCATGAACATGTGGAGCTTGTTTCTTTGAAAACAAAGACTCCAATCTCTTATGATTAAAAGTACAAGAGCTCAAAGTTGAGCTCAAACAATCCATTTTATTTTTCAAATCTTTAATCTCATTAGTGGTGGCATGTAAAGCATGATGAGATAAAGAATCATTTTTCTTTTTCTTTTGAAAAACATTTTCTTTTTCAACAAAATTTCTTTTTAAAGACTTATTTTCTTGAAAAACAACTTCCTTTTGTTTTTTCACCAATTTATTTTATTTTTCAAAGTATTGTTTCCTTCATACAAATCATTCAATTTTGAAAATAAGGAAACATTCTCATTTTTCAAACCTTCCTTTTCTTTTTCTAAGCATGCAATCTTGTTTCTAAATGAATCTTGTTCTATATGCATGCAATCAAATTTCTTTTTCAAATTTTTATTTTCTTTCTTAATCATGTCATATTTTTCAAGGAGGAGTTGACAAAAAGTGGTAAGCTCATCATATGACATGTCCTCATCATCTAACTCGGATTCGGTAGTTACCTCAAGGGGGTTATCCCCTTGGACCATATAGCACACGTTGGAGATGTCGCTTCCAACATCCGAGTCACTCCCCGCATAGTATTGATCATTTTCGTCAAGGGAGAGGAGGGTGTTCCAAACTATAAAAGCCAAATCAAGATTAGCAACCCTAGATAAATAATCATCATTTAGGGTAGATTTTAAAGCATGTAGGGCTTTTGCATTAGCCTCAATATTCTTACCATTTAAACAATATGCATTATTAGTTGTGGCAAGATAAACCTAGGGCTTTGAGGTATAAGGACATCTTCACCTTCCATATAGGGATGTTAAGAATGTCAAACATGGGTGGTGACATGAAGTCCATGGTGTGTGTACAAATATTGTGATTAGCCTAAAATGAGGATCTTTAACTCTAGGTTGTGAGACCTAAAATCAGAGCACTTGGCTCTGATACCAATTGTAAGTTCACCTAGAGGGGGGGTGAATAGGTGATGGCTAATCTAAAGGTCACTTAATGCCAAATAATGCGGAAGTGTAAACTAATTATGACCTAAACAAACTATTACACTAAACACCACGTATAACACAAGAGTGTTGTCGAATTCCCCGTGAAGGGCTCTGGACAAACTCCTCTAGATTCCCCTTGAATGGGTTGAGGTGCCGCGTTGGCTCTCTTGGTTAAATACAAGTGTTAGCAAACAACCCAAGCATGTATATCAAATAAGCACACAATATATATCAAGCATGTAAGGATAAGCACAATAAAAGCATGCAAGATATAAACAAGTGACAAAGAGAGAGAGAGAGAGAGTGAGCAATCGCAAACACAAGGGATTTGTTTCGAGGTTCGGGCACACTTGCTCTACATCCCCGCCTTTGACACACGAAGGATTTCCACTATAATCGATCCCACCGGATCACTCGGTGCCGCAACACCTACAACGAGTTCCCACTAGAACTCCTTGGACTCTCTCGTCCGTACACACCGCAAGCCCACCGGCTCGCCGAGGCCGCACCTCAAACAAGAGTTCGCACCCGAACCCGAAACACCGAGTCCACACTAGGACCCGAAACAATGCGAACACAAACCGTCCACCTTCTCAAAAGAACAAAGTAGAACTTTGGTGATCACAACTCTTGATCACCTAAAATCCTCTCACAACAAACTCCTATAGGTAGATATAGCAATGGAAAGCTCAAGTGTTTGTGTGAGAAAACAAGAAAAGAGATGGTGGAGGAAAACTCAAAGAAATCTCTTTTAAAACACTCTTGATAAACTCTCCTTTTAATTGGAAGTATTGGCTCTAAATTTTGTGGAGAAAAACCTCTGAAAAGAATGGGAAAAACTGGCTCTAAAAGTCTCCAAAATCTTATTGAAAAACAATGCCCAAACCCCCAAATTTATAGGCTGTCAAAAACTAGCTGTTGGGGTTCTATCAGACCTGTCGGTCGACCGCCCGGTCGACCGCCAACGGTCAAGAATCCGACTGTTGGAGCCTCCGGTCGACCGCGCGGTCGACCGAAAAGAACAGAGAGCACTGCTCTCAGTTCCGGTCGACAGGGTGGGTCGACCGGCCAATTACCAGGTCAAGGCGTGTACGTACGTGCACGTCGGTCGACCGAGACGGTCGACCGACTTTAGCCCTATTCGACTTGGTCGGTTGACTAGTCGACTAGCTGAAGCCAGACAGCAAAACTTAAGGGATTAAAATGTTGTCTTTTTGGCTCAAATAAAATCCCATAAAATACTTAAAAATCTACAAAAATAGTTTTACCAATATACTTTGATAAACAAACATGCTTGCACAAAATCAAGGCATGTTATAAAAGATTTGGACTGTTTTTGTAATATGGAAAAATTGGCTCAATTGAAAACTTGTATTTTTCCAAAACTTGATTTTTCTAAAACTTGTTTTTCCAAAACATTTTCAAATACAAAAATAAGATATTTAAACAACTTTGAAGGTATGGAGTGTATGGATATGATCCACTACACAAACATGGTGAAATATCTATGTTTTTGACATTAAGCTTTAAACTTGGTTTTGGATAAAAGATATGTATATAAGAAATTCCAAAAACCAAAAGGTATTTTTCCAAAGTAAATATTCTTTTCTAAAACTAAAATTCTTTTATGAAAACATATCTATCAAGAGTGTGTGTGTAAAAGTACTTGAGCAATCCACCAACTACTCTATAATTTACATTTTATCTAAAAACAAAATTTTCTAAAAACAAACCTAGACACAAGTCTTCATCTTCTTGAAGTCTTCACTTGAAGCCTTCTCATCTTCTTGACTTGGTCCAAACACAATCCAATGGCTCTTGGATTAAACCGTGCTTTCTCCAAAACTTGACTTCAAATCCTTTATTGAAGCTATGCACCTACTAAGATCTTGATCATAAATCTGTCACTAATTAAACACAAGATCATTAGTAAACATAACTATATGAGTTGATCATCATCAAAACTAGAGTGATGGGCCTTTGGGCCAACAGTACGGATTTAGACGCTATATGAAATTCAAAGATTAGATTTTCTAATCATTCAGCTTCTGAGTAAGTAGTATCCATATCAATAAGCTCGGGCTTCATGGTGCTCCTGACAATCACTATTTATTTGCAGGATTTTCAAGATATAGCTGCACTATCCAATATGAATAAAAATTCAGTGGTGGACTTTATACTGTCAGAACCGGCGACCCCATTGGCATCACTATATCATTTTATTGCATCAGGATATCCAGTGTAAGTCAAATAATACTCAAAAGTGCGTCTCAAGTATCTGAATACTCTTTTTAATGAAGTTCAATGTTCTCTGTTAAGATTACAAGCGTATCTACTTAATATAAATCCTATACTAATGTTCTCTGTTTGTGCCCAAGGCCTGCAACTGCACCTCCTACACTTGTTCACAAAACTACAGTACAAGAAAGAAAATAGCATGTATAGGATCATCATAGGTAGAATTGGTACCTACAGAAATGATTAGGGTAGAAAAGGACAGAAATTGAGGATGAGGGGGGTATATAGATCAGTTTGTTTGAAGAATGAAAAGGATTGTTGTGACTGTGTGCTGGCAATAGGGTTCTTTGGTCTTGCATGTTTGGGACATGGAACATGGTGTTATGGGCAGCTTGTTTGTGTGCTTTTTGTTTATCCTTTGTGTCAGAAACTAATACATGTGTGCATATGACAAAAGAGGGAGTTAACAAGTTGATTAATTTTATGGGTAATCAATTTGATTTGGTTGAAAAAGATCAGTAGTTAAAATTTTAATCATAGCTATGAGAATGATGAAGCCTATCTTGCAGTTTTTTCAATTCTCTCTCTCTCATTTAGTTTTTCCTTCTCTAATAGTTAGTTTTATAGTGCAATGAAAATACATGTGGACTAAATAATTAATTACAATGCTCATGAAGACTCCTGAAAATTTGGAGCTGTGTTATATAGAGCAAAAGACCAAGCAGAATTTTGTTAACTAGGAACAGTTAGTTGATACATTTTATTTTGAGTAGGTCATCTCATGTGGGTCTTTGGCTGTATTTTTTTAGTGAGTTCTGCTGTGTCTTTACATGAGGATGCTATTCTTGATGTTTCCCTCATTAGCAAGGCAAAAAAGTTATCTATATCATTGGGCTGTCCAATGATATATATGAATCAATTTGCATGTTTTGAGCAAAATCCTAGACATGAAGTACAAGAGAAAGTGGGAAGGTGAGATGTCTCACTGGACTAGATCACACTGTGCACTCAAACTCAATGACTGGTGGTCCAAAATAGTGAAGTCCTAACCACTTTGAGGATTAATTGATCACTTTTAGGGGCTGAAAATGATCGGCTTTGGCTGATATCGTTTATCGTCGGTCAGTCAGTGGGTTGACTGATGTGTGTTTGTGACAATGTGTCTGCTTGTTGTGGTCTATGGAGTGAGTTTCTGTGGCTTTAGGAAGCATAAGAGAATTGAACCACCACCGTCATCACCTCCCCACTCCACCACCACCACCGTCACCACCTCCAAGCCTTAGTTGAATCCCAGTGGTGTAGGATGTCAAAAAATTACTGATAACAAAGTCTCAAGCGCGAGCCTTGCGCCAAACGCGAAGGTCGCGTTTCAATCCCAAACGCGAACTTCGCGTTCCATCAGCAAATGCGAGGGCCGCGTTCTCTCTTCAGACTCGAACCTCGCATTTAGTGATGTTCCTTTTTCAAACGCAGATCTCAATCGAGATCGTATTTCGACATCAACGCGAGCTTGCAAGCTCCGCGTTTCAATTACAACGCGAGGTTCGCGTTTCTGGTGTAACTAACAGCCACAAAGCTGGGTCAGTTACACCCACTTCTCCCACTTAATGAGAAATTAATTCCCATTAATGTAGAGAATTAAGGGGTCAATTACACCCCAAATTCTCGGTAAATAGCTATGAAAAGATATAGAGAAAAAAAGAGAAGGAAAAAGAAGAAGACTCTTAGTTTGTGCCAATCTACTTCAAATTTCAGGTATTATTAAGGTTCATACTTTATTCAGTATTCAGAGCTCTGCAAAAGAGAGCGAAAAGATTTAAGATCAAGACTTTGACTCGGTTCGTCAACGGAGAATAAGACTCACTCTCCACCGCCGCACGTAGAACCCAACACGAACAAAAGGGAGATTCATCCATTCTTCCCTCTTTTGTACTCGGATCGATATTGATCTGTTGTAATCTTCTTTTAATTCAATTAAAGAATTTTATGCCGATTTTCTGAGAAACAATAGATTTGGGGCTAACTGAGCCCAAGGAGAGAAGTAGTTCAAACTTCTCTTGGTCGAATTCGACGACGAGCGATCGACGGTCGATCCGATCAGCTTCAAGTTAGCTTGCGTCGTGGCCTTCTCGTCAGTAGAGAAAACGTTTCCCACCGGAGTCGCCATCTTTTGGTTCACGAAAAATCGGCGTAAAATTCTTCAATTGAATTGAGTTTAATCTTGGATTTCCATGTGGATTCACAACCAAAGGCGCCAGAGTAGAGCTCGATGAGGGACCTCGGCCTGGCTCACCTACTTGCAGTGGGGGAGTCCACTGATTCGAGCTTTATCAAGGAGCTCAAGGTTGATCTGCTTGGTCTTAAGGGATTCAACGAACTCGAGCTGGATGAGAAATTTGAAGCTCACCTAGTGGTCTCAAGGACCTCAAGCTCAATAAAGGAGCATGGATTTCACCAACATGCCCTAAAGAGTTCAAGTAGCCCAAGCTCTACAAGAGACCTTCGGCTTCACTAACTAAGATCCTAAAAGAAAAGAGGCAATTAATGTTGTGAGTAGGACAACAACCTCTCTGAGGAACCCACCAAACGGAGACAGATGCAGCCGGAGATGTACCCAACACGACAAGAATAGAGAACAATAGAGAAAAACAATCAACACAGTATTTAACGAGGTTCGGCAACGTGCCTACGTCCTCGGAGCAAGGGAGAGAGATTTTATTGATTCAACAATCAATACAAACTAATACAGAGGGAGACTTGAGGAAACTTTCAGGGATACAATACATGAGGACTCTAGCCCTTATTTATAACCACAGAGTCTTAGGTTTTAGGAAACCCCGATTGAATTCGATCCCAACCAGAAAAGGAATCCGAATCTATAAAGGACAGTAGAAAACGCGTCTGTCGGTCGACCGGGTAGTCGACCGACCCATGCCTCGGTCGACCGTGCCGGTCGACCGGCCCCAACAGAAACTTGGCTCCTTTTAGTCGGTCGACCGTTCTGCGTCTGTGCACCTCGTGCACACCGGTCGACCGGGCGGTCGACCGACTCCTTGTATCGGTCAACCGGGCAGTCGACCGTGCACTGTTTTAGCCGGCTGCATGCGCCGTTTTTGCTCCGTTTGATTTCCGATCTCTGTGCTACCTTCCTCTATCTCCTCTCTCCCTACAATTCTCCACCTTAGTGAAGAATTCTCAAATCTGAGCCGAACTCCAACGAACACCAATATATCACCTGGCGAAATCGACACACGATCTCGGCGAAATCGACACACGATCTCGGCGAGTGCACTCCGAACGAAATCGACACACGATCTCGGCGAAATCAACACACAATCTCGGCGAAATCGACACATGATCTCGGCTTGTGCACTCCGAACGAAATCGACACACGATTTCGGTGAAATCGACACACGATCTCAGCTTGTGCACTCCGAACGAAATCGATACACGATCTCGGAGAAATCGACACACGATCTCGGCTTGTGCACTCCGAACGAAATTGACACACGATCTCGGCGAAATCGACACACGATCTCGACTTGGCCAATAGACGAAGCCTGTTCCTTCAAACGAATCGCCAGTACACTTACAATTGATTTCCACTGATCTGACCAGATCCAAATTGAGTTTGTCATTGCTACCTGCAACTCGCACAAAACTCCAATATCAATTGTAAGCTTTCAACTTCAGCTTAGCTATCCAACCAGAATGCATCAACATGCGTTCCCATCACTTCACCTTAGGAGAAATACCATACGAGCCAATCAACGAACGTGTCTCCCACTCAGCAACTTCATGACCTCACGAAGAACTCATCATGAGCCAACACTGAACCTCCAACTTACTGGCTCTCTCCAGTCTACTTGTCTTCAGCTGACGGTCCAACCAAGTCCGAGTAGAGCACACTGAACACCATCATCGACTTCAACAACTGGATGCACACCCCCTTATGCAAGCTCAACTGTCTTCTCATCAGAAGATCATCTGTTCATTAAGATCACAACACCTCACCTCTACGTGAAGTCCAACTAGCCACAACTTTTCACCTCTACGTGAAGTTCCAATCAGCTTCTCGAGAACCAAATAGCTTCATACGGGTTGCATCATCAAATGTGGCTGCGCCTTTACGGCTGCCTACGTACCTTGCCTAAAGGATCAAGCCAACCGTAGATCATTGAAATGAGCTTAATTAAGCTCAAGCACTTGTACCTGAATCTTCAGCAGTGAACTTATCTGGCTGAGTCATATGAACCTCCTCACTACCATCATGGAGAACATCGACCTTCAACTTGAGCTTGTCGCGGTCACAAGCTTGAGATTCATGCTTCTTCACCCACTTTCGTGGTTTTATCTTGGTCCCAGTGGCTGCAAACAATTCAACATTCTCATCAATGTCTTCAACCTGTTCAGCATCAACCCTGGCTATATGATCTCCACCCGATGTCACATCCGGTGAAGTCTTCACTGATACCGAACCAACTGGAGATGGTGGAGTAGCATCAACCTCCACCCGCTGCGATGCTTCCTTGGTCTTCGTCCTCTCGACTTGCTGAGAGACGGTAGACTTCAACGCTAAAGTCTCATCAAATGTGACATGCTGACTCATCACGATCTTCTTATTTTCGGGGTCCTATAGCCTGTAACCTTTCATATTTCTCTTGACACCCAAAAACACAAACCTCTTTACTCGCAGATTCACCATGCCATCTTTGGCACGAAAGTAGGCCGGACTTCCAAATTCTCGTAGCAAAGCATGACCATGAGTAGTTTTTCCAGACCAAATTTTCAATGGAGTTTTACCTCCTATCGCAGTCGATCCATTTATGAGATGGCTAGCATACACAATCGCCTCAGCCCAAAACAATTTGTCTAATCGTGCATTAGACAATAACCACTGAACCTTCTCCAGTAAGGAACAGTTTACCTCTTTAGCCAACCCATGTATACCTTCTGTGAAGTGAGTACCAATACTAGTGTTCTGGCCAAATCGTAGGAATTAGTTCATGTATCTTTCAACATTACCAATCTGTAGCTCCTTGATCTTCTTAACTGTCTGCTTCTCCATTCTTCCTTTCGACTTCACCAACATATCTAGGGCTTCACACCTTTACCTCATTGGATATATCCAACAATGCCTAGATAAATTATCAATAAAAGAGACAAAGTACCTGTGACCTCCAAGTGATGTCCAAGTGATGCAGTCTTAGCAGGTCCCCAAATGCTTACGTGAACACAATCAAGAAGACCTTCTGAGCGGTGAGTACTGGTGCTGAATTTCACCTTCTTCTTGTCCAGAACGCCGTGTTCACCCACCAAGTTGTAGGTAGCAGCACCTTCCAGTGATCCCTTCTTTGCAGGAGCTTGCAAGGACTTTTCACCTCCATGTCCGACCTTCATCTGCCAGACCTGTGTGCAATCATCTTCTAAAGAAATAGAAGTCTCCACCTGATCTATAACTGTACTACCCTTCAAGTAGTAGAGATTGTTCTGGTGGACGCCCTTCATCACCACTTTTGAGCCTTTGGTCCTCTTGAGAACACCATCTCGTATAGATATCACAAGGGCCAACGCTTTCAAAGTGCCAACAGAGATAAGATTCCTTTTGATTTGAGGTACATACCTCACCTCCTTCAGTTCTTGTACTATCCCATCAAACATCTTGATACGGACTGTACCGATCCCTTCCACATTACATGGATGATCATCACCTATGACCGTGAAGCATCCATCTAGCTTTTCAAATCTAAAAAACCAGGCCCTATTCGGGCACACATGATAGGTAGCTCCGGTATCTAAGATCCACTCAGCATTATCTGAGTAACTAACAGTAGGAGTAGTAATAGAGAGCGAGAATACCAATGAGTCTGAATCCGATCCATCCGCCTATGCGAGATTCGCCTCGGTCTTGGACTCCATCTTTTTACCTTTGGTCTTCAGGCAATCAACTTTTCAGCGTGTAGCTCCTTGCACAAGGCGCACTGATTCCTCTTCAGATCTCTGAAGCCTGATCTGGACTTTGATCTTCCCTGATCACCTCTTCCCTTCCTATTGGAACTCCTACCTCTTACCGTCAATGCATCTGCTATTGTGCTCCCTGAAGAAGACAATCTGCCTTGTCTCCTTACATCATAACTCACTAGGGCAGCAGACACCTCATTGTAGTCAAGGGATTTTCTTCCATTGATGAATGTAAGAGTAAAGGTCTCATACTCTTCTTGAGGAAGAGAATTCAATAAAATTACCGCCTTAACCTCTTCATCGATCTCCACATCCACATTAACTAGATCTATAAAAAGCTTTATGTAGCTATTCATGTGTTCGTTGATGGAGCATCCTCTTTGCATCTGGAAACGATAAAGCTTACTCTTTAACTCTGTTGACACTTAAAAAAGATAAGATTCTTATTGGTCCGAACAATGTCGATACTTGTTGACATCTACAAAAGACAAGTGACAGACGAGCTGAAGACCAGTTTTCACCCATCTCCGAGGGACAAGGAAGCAACTTAGACTCCACTGATCCAACAAGGAGACAGTGAACCCAGATTGTTTCTAAACAGACCTCAGCAGGTCTAAGGTGCTAACAGTTAGCATCGCATGAGCCCAAAGGGATAGCCTCGCTTGAGAGACTAATATCACCCAACTTCGCCTTGAAGCCATCCAAAGCCTCGCCAAGAAGCTAACTCGCAAACTTCGCCACAGAGGACTTCCAGCTCCGCCAAAAGGTTTCTTTCGGACTTCGCCAGAAGCTGCTTCTAGCTCCGCTACGAGCTCAATGCGGGCAACTCCGCTATTGGTCTGCTATGGTCAACCTTTGACCAATCAAATCTCCGGATGAGATCCGATCCAATCAGATCAAATCCAATTAAGATCAAATCAGAGATCAAATTTGGCAGTTGATTGCCACAATCTCTTGACTCTTCTAAAACGAGTAAGAAGATCAGGGGAAATCCTCCAACGATATGGAAAGGATCAAGAAGGTCAACCGACCTGCCAATTCTAGCTTCGCAGAAGCTGATCCTAGCCTCGCAGCAAGGCTACTTTCCGGATTTAAACAGATTCGATTCAATCTGTTTCTATATTTTCAAGGGACGATTATACCCTTGCTCTCCCTATAAATAGCCCACCAGGGGTACCAGGAGAGGCACGCATACGAACGCGCAGAGACACACACACAAGAGGACTCCACAAGCAGAGGCTTCTTCATAACGCACCGTGCGCTCTCGAATTCAGAGACCTTTTAGAGAATTGCTTTTTCTATCCAGGGTGTTGATACCCTAACATCGTCCTTCTTCTCAAGAAATCTCCGGAACCAGGCGAGAAGGAATTCCTAATTGAAGGCGATTTTGAGAAGCAGCAAGAGGGTTCTACCAACCTTCTGTTCTCTGATTCCCCGAACCACGCGAGAAGGGAATCTCATCGCTCGCATCGTCAAAGGGACAAAGTGGTCGCGCGCTGACCAGACTCCTATCGGCACACTTCTCCAGAATTTCTGAGGAGATCTATTTGTAATCTTTTTAAGAATACTTGTAATTTAGCTCCTCAACTCTTTTATTGTAAGTTTTTCCCCTTTGCGAATATAATGGAAAACAAGATGGCGACTCCGCTGGGGATAAAATTCTCCACTGCCGAGAATCAAGTGTCGCAATGCGACGAACAGACCTTCGGGTCTAACTCTGAATTCAGAAAAGCTGGTGCAGCCAGAGCCCCTCTGGCTAAATCTTCAAGGAAAGTCTCTGCGGAGACAGAAAAGGTTCTCTACGAGCCTACTGCGGTTATTTGGCGCAACAAGGAAGCACGTCCGCAGTTTGATTCCTTTACTTGTGAGAACTTGGTGGTTCAGTTCGATCAAGGAAGATTTGAAGAAGTCCTCTCTGGGGGTGGCCCAATGCTTCGAGCATGGAAGCATAGGAAGGTTTCCACGACCAAGGTTTCAGAACAGAAACCGGAAGCAGAATTCTGCCAACACCCCTCAGCCTCGCGTGTGGCTAATCAGGTTTCTTACGAACCTAAGTCTCCTCTGCCAAGGCGGGTATGGAAGCCTAAACAGAAGTCTCCAACCGAAGCTTCAGGCGTAGCTACGCCTAAACCGCGCCTCTCTCGCGAAGAAAAAGGCAGGATGCCTGTCTGCTCCAATCATAAAGTTACGACAGCAATCATACCGTCGTCCAATTTAAGAGCAGCAATGCCTCGCGCCGGCCTCGTTCTCACGAGCGAAGCTACTGTACCACAGCGTACGCGCAGGGTCCATGACCGCGAAGCTGAAGCCAAAGTACTATCTAAGGCTAATTGCCTTCGCAGCAGCATAGCGGGTAAAGCACCACAGCGTGCTCCGCTTTCCAGTGCGTCAAGCACTAAGCTCACGCCTGATGGCGAAGCTAAAACCAAAGCACTATTCAGTGCTAATCCCATCTGCAGGGATAAAAGAAGCAGGACATCGTCCTATGTGCGATCTAAGAGAGCCTTTGCGCTCGATTGCAAAGACCCAACCGGGTCTGATTTGAGGAAATTGTTAACGGATAGACAAACCTCTTCCCCCTATTGTCAACAAGTGGGATGTCAGCTGGTGACACTCCACTCGGTCCATTGCCGGCTGGGACCAATCCCCGCCACGCCTCCAAGACGACGGTCAGTTTTTGATCGGCTATCGGTACAGGCCCCGAGGAAACACCGCAAAAGGAGTACCTCACAAGATCCAGCCTCCGCATCCGTCAACATGACCGGAAGAGGACGAGAGTCCCCAGATCCAGACTACAGCCCAGGCTTAGGCGAAGTCTTGGTGCATGAAGAAGGTGTTTTCCAAGACACCAGATCCAGGGTGGCGATACCCTACACTTATGAATAGCCTTCTTCCTCGACGGCCCTAGCCTCGCCAGAGCCCAGAAGATTACTCCAGCCATCGGATGAGGAAGAAGAAGACAGTGGGTACGCCTCATCGGCGACAGTTAGCTCAGTGCGAACAGACAGAGCATCAGTCAACATGGCTGATAATGCCAACGACGACCTTCGTCGACGCCTGGAAGCTCAGGAGCAAACTTCCAGAACCCAGCAAGAAGCTCTGGACAACATTCAACAGATGCTCGATCAACTCCTCAGTAACCGGAATAACAATAATGCCGGGAGCAATCACGATGAGGAGGAACACTTCAGCAATGAGCAACCAAAGCCGGAGAAATCCAAGGAGGGTTCTTCCTTAGACGCCGAAGTCCTTAAGGGCCTCCAGGCTCAAATCGCATCCCTAACTCAGAGGGATGAATTAAAGAAGGTAGGGGCAGTCCGTCCTTATCCACTGGAGTGGGATTCAGTGCCATATCCACCGAAGTTCAAACCACCAACGTTACACACCTATGATGGAAAGAGCTCGCCAAATCAGCACATCTACTATTTCCGGTCTCAGACTGATAATGTTATAAGCAACGACGCCATCATGGCTAGGCTATTCATCGGCACCTTGAAAGGGGTAGCATTTGATTGGT
This sequence comes from Agave tequilana, assembly GCA_038442645.1. Classification (NCBI taxonomy): domain Eukaryota; kingdom Viridiplantae; phylum Streptophyta; class Magnoliopsida; order Asparagales; family Asparagaceae; genus Agave; species Agave tequilana. The sequence goes on from JAVJIF010017887.1 coordinate 36,612, forward strand.
TCCGAAGTCTTCCCCGGGCTCTTCAACTCCTGGATCGACCTGGAAACTCGGTTCCTCTCTCGTTTCTATGAGGACGATACCGAAGTAACCATGGACAAGCTCCTCTCCACTGTGCAGAGGAAGGGCGAATCTGTCTGTGACTACATTGAACAGTTCAGAAACTTATCCTTGATGTTCCCAGTAGGGATTCCACTACCCATGCTCTTACAGACATGCAGACACAACTTCCTAGACCAAGTGGAAGTTCGCATGGGGCTGTTAAAGCCCACACCTAGAAAGAATTGGTCGAACAAGCTGAGATAGCCGAGAAGTCGGCTAAAAAGTTCGAACCATCTGCCCCTAGAGGCAAATGGGGTGTGAACAACAAAGGGCGTAGCGACCTACCACAATCTTCTCAAGCTAAAGGCAAAGAGACTATGTCTGTGGAGTTATCCAGAGCTGTGCAGTCGAAGGTCAAGAAGAGCGGCTTCAACAATCAGGAGCCTAAGTTCCCTCCAAAGCAGTACTCCTTCAAAGACGATCAGGTGGTCACGATATTCCATCTGCTCCACAAAGGGAACAAAATGAAACTGCCAGATGCTCGGCGTCCCAATGAGATAGGGCGCACAAACGACCCTAAATACTGCCTCTACCACAGGATGATCCACCATCCTACTGACAAGTGTTATGTCCTCAAGGACAGAATACAAGCCCTGGTCGATGCCGGGGTTCTGACGTTGAAGACGGAGCAGAAGAAAGTCACTGCCAATATGGTGACCCTCGAGTTCGGCAAAACTCCAAAGGTCACAGTTCCTGACGGAACTTATCCAGTCCTCGCTCCACGGTTGGACGTCAAGCATCCTCCAGCTACAACTCAAAACAATAAGGGTCTTGTTCCCTTAACATTGGAGACAGGAGAAATCATGTGGATACACCCAGACCTCGTCCAAGACGTGCAGTGGGATTCAAAGAAGCCCAAGTCAAAGGGCAAATCTTGCAATGTCATTTCCATCCTGCCAGACGATGGGAACTTTACATCGGCTTCCCTCAGTGATTCAGAAGGAGAAAAGTTTGCTTGCACGGCGCAAGCCGATACGCCTCAACAGACGGGCACTCGATCCGGAAAATCATACTTGAGGCACTATGAAAAGTCTACTGACGAGACACAACAGCAAACGACGTCAGTACAAGTACCAGCATCCACTCCAATCCCAACCAAGGGAAAAGAGAGGCCTAAGGAGGTACGATTCGACCACGTGTTGAAGAAACCACCAGGCCAAGGGTTTGATACGCCCTTTCGGTTTGACATATTGGCTCAACTGGCCAATATCCCAGCTCGTATCACTATACAAGAGCTCCTTCGCCTCTCAAAAGAAACAAGAGAAGCACTCAGGGATGCGCTAGCCAATTCAGAATCCTTTCTGACATGCATCCCTGAGATCCCTAACGACGACGTTCAGTCTCCTTGCCTAGAATGTCATCATGCACAATCAAAGGTGCCCGCTATTACATTATGGCGGAAGATATGCTTTTCAAAGACAACAAGCACGATCGACCTCTGTACTACACCGGATATATCGGTTCAACGTGCATTGAAAGAATACAAGTCGATTCAGGGTCCGCACTCAGCATCATCCCCAAAAGGCTTCTCTACTTCCTCGGCATACCATTGTACAGGTTGTCCGCAACTACTACTACAATATACGGTTTCAACGCCGGGAGCAGTCATCCACTGGGGAAAATTCGACTCCGTTGCAGAATCGGGAGTCTGAAGTCAGAAGTGACATGCTATGTCATTGATGCTGACACATCATATAACCTGCTGCTGGGACGGCCATGGATCCATGCCAACTGGATCGTCCCCTCTACTCTGCACCAATGCTTCAAATATGTTGAAGATGACGCGACAGTACGAACTGTCTTTGCTGAAAAGCAACCATTCAAAGGGGTAGAAAACTACTTCACTGACGCTCTCCTGTATCAAGAGGCCGGTGAAACACCTAAGGAACCATTGCCAGATGATGATGAAAGTGGCAACGAGGCGGATTCAGAATCCGAAGCAGGCATGCCAGCCATTCTGATTGGTGAACCAATTATAGCATGTCTCAATAATTCCCAATGTAATACTCCTTCAGAGAATGAAGGTGAATGGGTAATTAATGATAATATTTCTTTTGATTATCCTGCGACTGTTGGGCTATTTGAATCCATTACGGATAGCTCTCTGCACATGCCTTTACACAAGCCAAGTGCGTCCAGTACGCCCATGGAATCCGCAGAGCGAGCCGTTTTGGTGATCCCGCCATCCAAAGAAGGTCAGTTACCGATAATCTTCGGTAGAACCCAACCATGGGGACCCACGGTCGCAGATTCAAGTTCAGACTCAGACACTCCACAATTCTTTCATTACGCGCAGCCAGCGCGCCATATTATGAAGAAAATGGGATACGACTTGAAGCATGGAGCAGACCTGAATTTTGGAAAAGGAAGGCGCGGTTTGATGTGGAACTTTGTGCCTAAAGGGAAGCCTACAAATTACTATGAAAGTACACGCAGGGGACTAGGGTATGTTACACCCACATCGTCAGCAACGGTTCAAGCCAAGGACGATGGATCAATTCCATCACATTCAGCCTCATCCTCCTAGTGGGATTCAGATGTCAGTATAGGAGGAATGTTCGAAAACCTCACTGCTAATATGACCTCAAGCAGTCAATTGGAGCCCGCAGAAGCCACTGACGAGGAACCATGGGCCCAGCAATTAGACCTTCAATGAGAAAAGCGATTCGAATCACGCGAGCCACCTACTGAAGATAAGGTGAAGCAGGTCAACCTGGGAAGTCAAGATCATCCCAAACCCATCTTTATAAGTGAAAGCCTATCACTTATAGAAAAGGAAGAATTGATAATGCTCATAAAAGAGTATATAGATGTCTTCGCATGGAGCTACGAAAATATGCCGGACTTGATCCACAGGTCGCCATGCACCGTCTAGACATCAAGCCAACGTCAAGCCAGTCAAGCAGCAACAACGTCGGTTTCGCCCGAACATTATGGAAGCTATTGAAGCCGAAGTTCACAAGCTCATTGCATGTGGCTTCATTCGGGAGGAACAACATCCAGATTGGGTAGCTAACATCGTCCCCGTCCTCAAGAAGAACGGGAAAATACGGATATGCATCGACTACCGTGATCTCAATACGGCCTGTCCTAAAGACAAATTCCCACTGCCCATCACCGACGTCATGATTGACAATACATGCGGGTTCGAAAGGATGTCTTTCATGGACGGCTTTTCAGGGTACAACCAGATTAAGATGTATCCCGACGACGAGAAGCATACTTCGTTCCGAACACCATTGGGGGTATACTGCTACACTGTAATGCCCTTCGGACTGAAGAACGCCAGAGCAACCTACCAGCGGGCAATGAGTACGATCTTCCGCGATCATCTCCGAAAAATGGTGGAGTGCTATGTCGACGACATTGCTGTCAAAAGCCGCAACAAGAATGAACATCTTCGCGACCTGAGAACGATGTTCGACATAATGCGGGCTCATCAACTGAAAATGAACCCAACAAAATCCTTCTTGGGAGTGTCAAGTGGCAAGTTCCTTGGGTTTATTGTCACATCAAAAGGGATTCATCTTGACCTAGACAAAGTCAAAGCCATCCAGGGCATGCATCCGCCAAGGAATCTCAAAGAGCTTAGAGGCTTGCAAGGCAGACTGGCTTATATCAGAAGATTCATCGCAAATCTCTCAGGCCGCTGTCAACCGTTCACCCGACTCATGAAAAAGGGTGCTTCCTTCGTATGGGATCAAGCTTGTCAGGAAGCTTATGAAAATATCAAGAGGTATCTCACAAAGCCTCCAGTCTTGGTGGCCCCTACATCAGGGAAACCATTCTTGCTTTATGTAAAAGCTCTGGCTACTCCCTCAGTGCCCTCCTCGCTCAAAAGGACGACAATGGCCACGAGCAGGCCATTTATTATCTGAGCAGAACTCTCATAGGAGCGGAATCTCACTACAACCATATCGAGAAAGAGTGTTTAGCTCTCGTCTTCGCTGTTCAGAAGACACGGCATTATTTGGTCGGCCAGACCATACATGTCATCTCCAGAGTAAACCCATTGCGTCTTCTTATGACGAAGCCAGGATCATTGAATTCAAGATTGGCTAAATGGGCACTTCTTTTGTCAATACGACATGATCTTCACCCCTCAGAAGGCGGTTAAAGGCCAGGCCCTTGCAGAGTTCTTGGCTGCTCATCCAGTTCCGGAGCATTCAAAACTTCACGAAGATGTCCCTGATGAAGTCTTCGAGTCTTATGCAACCTCAGAAGAGGAAGCATGGCAAATGTTCTTTGATGGAACATCGCGAATGGGCCCTAAAGGCAAGATTATTGCCGGAGTGGGGGTTGTGTTTATCTCCCCACAGAATCATGTCCTGCCCAGAGCATTTTCTCTGACAGAATCATGCTCCAATAATGTAGCAGAATATAATGCTCTGCTCATCGGTCTTCAACTCGCCCATGGAATGGGGGTACGCTACCTCGAAGCTTATGGCGATTCAAAACTGATCATCAATCAGGTTAAAGGCGAATACGAAGTCCGCCATGAGGACTTGGTGCCTTATTACCACACGGCCGTTGAATTGGCCAACCTATTTGAAGGCTTCTATATCGGGCACGTGTCTCGATCTCAAAACACCAAGGCGGATGCTCTTGCTGCATTAGCTACAACACTAGCCATACCAGCCGACACCGAGTATCACCTCACAGTTGCAACTCGACATCTTGTATGCTCCAAGCACATGCTAAGAACTCGAGAAGTCTATAATGTCTCCACAGATCTTGAGCCGAGAGATTGGCGCTTTCCTCTCATTGACTATGCTTTGCACGGTCTGCTTCCAGACGATCCTAAAGAAGCGGCGTCCGTCAGACGAAGGTCTCTCCGTTTCTACTACGATCCGACTTTGAAGACACTTTACCGTCGTTCATATGACGGTCTCCTCCTCCGTTGCCTTTCCAATTCAGAGGTACAGGAAGCGCTCCAGAAGCGCACGACGGCATTTGTGGAGCTCATCAGCCAGGTCCAAAACTTAAGGACAGGTTGCACATACTTGGATACTATTGGCCAACTATGATAGCCGATGCCATCCAATATGCACGAAGGTGTAAAGCATGTCAGATTCATGCGGACTTCATACACCAGCCCTCGGAGTTGCTCCACCCGACTGTCGCTTCATGGCCATTTGGAGCATGGGGAATCGACGTAGTAGGGCCAATTAGCCCCTCTTTGACAAGAGGTCACCGGTTTATCCTTGTAATAACCGACTACTTTTCAAAATGGGCGGAGGCTATACCACTGGTTGAAGTCAAAACCTCTAATGTGGTTAATTTCATCAAACACCATGTCATCCATCGATTTGGTGTCCCTAGGCGGATCATCCACGACAACGGTCCCCAATTCATAAGCCAAGTATTCTATCGGTTCTGCGATAAATACCGAATTCAGAATGTGGCTTCAACTGCCTATAATCCCGCCGCTAATGGCTTGGCGGAAGCATTCAACAAAACGATCATCAAGCTACTCAAGAAATTCGTCTCCTCGAACAAGCGAGATTGGGACGAAAAGCTTGGTGAATGTCTTTGGGCCTACCAAACCACGGTTCGGACACCGACGGCAATACGCCTTTTTTCCTGGTATATGGGTGCGAAGCAGTCATCCTGTTGGAAATCCAGATGCCGTTATTGCGAGTCGCTCTGACTACTAAGATCACATTAGAAGACAATGATCGATTGCGTCTTCAAGAGCGCGAAGCCTTAGATGAGAAGCGGCTACAAGCTCAGCAGCATATTGAGCTATATCAAGCTCGAATCTCAAAGGCCTTTAATAAGAAGGTCAAACAGAGGGTCTTCCAGAAAGGGGACCTGGTTCTAGCCGTCAGACGACCGATGATTATGACGCACAAGACCAAAGGCAAATTTCAGCCTAAATGGGAAGGACCGTTTGTAATAGAAACAGTCTATTCAAACGGAGCGTACCACCTTATGACTTCAGATGGCGACTTACTCATGATGCCGATCAATGGCAAGTTCTTAAAGAAGTATTATCCTTAATCAAGGATCCTTCTCATGATCAAGTTAACACTACACCTCTGATCAATATCTTCGTGTCCAAAGTACACACAAAGAGAGCCTTTCTCTTCCTCCAAGCGAGATCACACAACCATAAACCAGTAGGAACCTGGCCATACACTGGATGTCTTAAAGGAGAGTCAAGGTTACACATACGTTAACCAGACGATCCAACCTCCTTAACGATTAAGGATAGAGGAAAATGTTGGCCTTTAAGCCCAACATAAGTCCTCGACAACTCATCATGCTGAGGGGAATAGCATGGCTAGCCCAATTCAAACGGTAGTTGGTAAAGGCATATCAAACCCGTTGACAGCTGGGGATTTGCTAAAAATCCTAAGGGACCAGTTCCCATTTGATTCCCTCTCCAAAATCACTTACCAATTCTCGTCCATAGAATGGTAAGGCCATATATACATTTCACTGTTACGTTAACATTAAACGTATGACAGTGATTCCCTCGTTTCTCCCTGTGAAAACGAGATCTTCAAAATCACTTACCAATTCTCATCCATAGAATGGTAAGGCCATATATACATTTCACTGTTACGTTAACATTAAACCTATGACAGTGATTCGCTCGTTTCTCCCTGTGAGAACGAGACCTCCAAAATCACTTACCAATTCTCACCCATAGAATGGTAAGCTACATATAAATTGCGCTGTTACGTTAACACTAAACCTATGACAATGGTTTTCTCGTTTCTCCCTGTGAAAACGAGACTTTCTCCCAAATTCAATTACAACCTTGAGATTGGTGGCGTCTCAATCGGTTATGTCATTGCGACCTCTGAACCAGCAGACAGCCAAGTCTCAATTTTGAGCTTGTTGACATTTACAAAAGACAAGTCTCAATTCCGAGCCCTGTTGACATTTATAAAAGACAGGTCTCGATACTCGTTGACATTTACAAAAGATGAGTATCACCAAATTTTGAAGCTTGGTGGCGTCTCAATCGGTTATGTCATTGCGACCTCTGAACCAGCAGACAGCTAAGTCTCAATTCCGAGCCCTGTTGACATTTACAAAAGACAGGTCTCGATACTCGTTGACATTTACAAAAGACGAGTATCACCAAATTTTGAAGCTTGGTGGCGTCTCAATTGGTTATGTCATTACGACCTCTGAACCAGCAGACAGCCAAGTCTCAATTTTGAGCTTGTTGACATTTACAAAAGACAAGTCTTAACCCCGAGCCCTGTTGACATTTACAAAAGACAGGTCTCGATACTTGTTGACATTTACAAAAGACAAGTATCACCTACCTCGAGCTTGGTGGCGTCTCAATCGGTTATGTCATTGCGACCTCTGAACCAGCAGACAGCCAAGTCTCAATTTTGAGCCCTGTTGACATTTACAAAAGACAGGTCTCGATACTCGTTGACATTTACAAAAGACGAGTATCACCAAATTTTGAAGCTTGGTGGCATCTCAATCGGTTATGTCATTGCAACCTCTGAACCAGCAGACAGCCAAGTCTCAATTTTGAGCTTGTTGACATTTATAAAAGACAAGTCTCAACCCGAGCCCTGTTGACATTTACAAAAGACAGGTCTTGATACTTGTTGACATTTACAAAAGACGAGTATCACCAATTTTTGAAGCTTGGCGGCGTCTCAATCGGTTATGTCATTGCGACCTCTGAACCAGCAGACAGCTAAGTCTCAATTCCGAGCCCTGTTGACATTTACAAAAGACAGGTCTCGATACTCGTTGACATTTACAAAAGATGAGTATCACCAAATTCTGAAGCCTGGCGGCGTCTCAATCGGTTATGTCATTGCGACCTCTGAACCAGCAGACAGCTAAGTCTCAATTCCAAGCCCTGTTGACATTTACAAAAGACAGGTCTCATCTTTCGATCCGACAAGGACCGATTTCGAGCTTGGTGGCGTCTCAACCAGTTATGTCATCGCGACCTCTGAACTGACAGATAGCCAAGTCTCATCATCCAGCCCAACAAGAACTATGTTCTCAAGAAATTGCAATACAATTTGGAACCGCAATTCAGAAAGAAGAACAAGACTGGAGATTCGACAAAAGAAGAAAAAATTTTTCATTCACTCCAAAAGGATAAAGTACATGGAGCTACAGGCGCACACTGTAAGATCTGAGCCGCTCTCCAAGGGAGTCCAGCCTCGTCCTCCTGTCATCAGCAGCCTGGGCAAGCGCTTGCGACCTCAGCTCGGCCTCATTGAAATCCATTGCCTGGGTCAAACGAGCTTCAACCTCCGCCAAAGTTGCCCTCTGTGACAATCCCTGCCGTGAGAACTCTCCATTTTGGGCCTTAAGCTGCTCAAGCCGCGCAGTTTCTTCAAGACGCACCAGTTTAGCCTTGGATAAAATAAGATTTGCTTTCCTGATCATTTCCTCAGCCTTCCCAATCTTGTCTTCAGCGTCAAGAAGAGCACTGGTGGAGGCGTCAATCGCATTTCCGACCTCTGCCTGCCTTGTTTCCAAGGATTTCAAGTCAGAAGAGATAGCCTTAGCAACCTCTTGAGCGGCAAGCCGGGCCTCGTGCTTTTGAGCGACAAGACGCGCAAATCGCTCATCAACTAAAGACTCCAGGTCCGAACAGCGGAGACGGCGCCATTCCTCTACATCCTTCTCAAATTCATCTACCAGGAGTTCCAAAGCAGTAGCCTGGTGATACCCCTCAAAATCCCGAATACTTTCAATGCCACGGGAGAGGACCACCTTTAACTTTGAGAACGGCATATTCGAACCCTTCAAAACCAGGTCGATAGTTCGCCCTAAGCCTTTATAAAAGCTATCGACGAGGTCACCTATATAGTCGTTCTCAACCTCAGCCACTTCTGGTAGAGAGGTAACCTCAGAGAAATCCACCAGCCTGGTCGACACTATCGTGGAAGGAGCAATGGGAACATCAACAGCAGGGCAGATTGTCAGTGATCTCTGCGGAGTCTTCATGGAAATCAGTGCGTTAGCCACCGCTGAGGTAGGGCTGGCAACCATCTCTTGAACAGCAGGCTCAACCATCAGAGTTGGGGAAGTAGGGCTTGTAATCACCCTCAGCTCCACACTTGGTAAAATTGCCGGCACCTCACTCGTTGATATAGTTGGGAGTGAGGACACCTCCGGAACTGCTCCCCCTTCAACCTCTGGTCCTTCGGCTGACTTGGGCCGATAAGAAGGTAGGTCACCGTATAGCGCATCCAGCACAGCAGCATCCGCCGCGGTCGAAGCGCTCATGTCACCCCTTGACCCTTCGGGGAAATCTTCTGGCTCTCTTAAAGCTGATGCATCTTGAGGCCGAACACCTGTAACAAGATTGCGGTTAGTCGGGACACTACATGTAAAAGAAGCCAAGAGGTTAGAACAATACCAAAGGATGATGTCGCCTCAAACATCTCGTCAGCCACATCAGTCTCCAAGGGCTCCATCGGAAAATTTTTGACAGAATCAGCACGAATAGCCGGCTCGCTTTCGCTTGCCGAGTATCCTGTGGACCACCCGATAGAGCTCGATGCCTCAGGACTTCCTTTAGAAGTCCCAGCGCCCGAGGGACCAATGTCGGCCACATCACCTCCGGACTCCTCCGGACGGGAAAAAGAACCAGCTTCAGTTCCATAAGTGAATAGGGGATCATAATGTTCCCCTCGCTCTCTAGCTGCCTCAGCTCCTACAATCAAGAAGGATTGATAATAAGTCAATGGAAACACACAAAAGGCGTATTATATGGACAGGGTTAATCTTACCCAGACCCGGAGCGAATTCACCGCTAGTCGGCTCAGCAACCGACGGTTCAGCTGCTAATGGGGCAGCAGGAGGAATCACTGTAGAGGGATGACCCTCTACGACAATCGTTGGAGCATGGCGGCGGGGCTTCTTCACCAATGATTTCCTACGAGAGCTACCTGCCCGCTTTCTTTTGAAGTGGACTTCGGAATCCTCTTCCTCCACTTCTTCTATACAACGAGAGGGAGCCGTCCCCATCACACTAGAGCCAGTTGCAGGAGTCTCAGCCCCGCTCCCACCTCGAAGCGAGGACTCTCGGCATCTGAGGCCTCGCTGTCCTCCGCAGCAACAAACTCCTCTATACCTGGAGAGCGAACCCTTTTGCCTTCCCTTTTATCAGAAGCCTTCTGTCTCAGCCGCTGAGAAATTAACTTCACACCAGAACTGTTCACCTTGAATTCGAGAGGTGTGGAGTTGGAAGTGGCGTACCACTGGCAAAAACACAGGGTCATTAGGAGATTGGGATTCTTTAACGGCGTACGCAGCCGCGCCCCGGTACCGCCTGCGGTAAAGAATCGCAAAGCACGGGCCCCATCAATAAGGCTCCCCATGAAAGCCAAATTGAGATTCGGGTTGCCCACGTACAGTTGTTCATACCCAAACTGACGGGCAAACCGACTTGGAACATAGGGCTCCAGGTAGCAGGTATCCCCGCTTCTGTACAACAAATGTGAAGGCCGGATACTGACCAGCCACTCAAAAACTCCCCGGCTCAGGGAAGACCGCCCTTCCCCTGCATCTTTGAACTCTTCCCCATAGCCTGCACCCCGAATACGGGGAAAACAGTGGAAGAGACTATAGACGTCATAGCGACGTACTAATTTACGGGCCTCAGCCACGTATTTCTTCTGCCATGAGCATCCTTCGAATCGGCGAAGGAGCGCCATTCGAACATCCTACGGGGGATCCTCTCCAGCTTCGATTAGAGAAGGACAATGCAAGGAGAACCACGCCATCAAGTAAGTATACGGTAGACCTATTCTGGGGTTAGGTCCGTCGCGGGGCAAAATGGTCCCCTTTCCACGCTTCGTCGTTGGTGGCCTGCAAAAAGCCTCCGTCAATGCACGAAGGCCTCTCTGGATACAGCACACCATGGCCGAAAGAAGTCCCAGAGGGCGACCATGAACCAAACGAACAGCGGGCAGCAAAATATTCGGATGAACGATGTCACCCGAAGAAGACGGCACCACGCATCTCTTCAGCCAGACTGTTAGGAAACTAGCCAGAAGTGTCTTCCGGGACATCGGCCTGCGAGCCTGATGATGGAAGCTCCGGAGGACATCACCCTGTCCATAGGGACCATTGTCTTCCTGCACAACTAAATCCCCTTGGGAGTGCTTTTGCATCCGGTCAAAGATGTCTTCATCAGCAACTCCGCAATGTGCTGCCTCAGAAGCATTCTCCATGTCTGGGAACAAATAGTCTCCCCAGCTTTTCAAGCTACAGGAGGTTCCCTTATTGCCCCCATGCATACTGGAGCAAATATACAAGTGGCACATTAGCTCCCTGTAGGTCTCGAACAAGGCAGACTCCTGCTTCTCCAGAAAAGCCAATTCTGCCTCGCACGGGAAATATTCTTCATATGGGAGAGACCCAAAAGGCAGAGCAGAGACTTCCCACATCTCATGCAAGGCCATACCCAACTCACCGACAGGGGTGAAGAAAGTCCCCGAAGCTGGGCAATACAATTCAAAAATGGCGTAAAAGCACGCCACGTTCATCTCAATACCGTGGCAGGTCACCCTGACGGCCTCGTAGAGGTTCAGCCTCTCCAAATCCTCCTCGAAATGAGCAAGGATGTAGGTAGTCAAATCCACCCACCATGCCTTCGGAGGGTGAATCCAGCCTGGAGTCCTGAAGTCAGTAGCCGGGTAGTTCCCATTAACCTTGAAGAATTGGTTGCCAAAGGTCAACGCCACTGCAGGATTTTCTCCCACTGGGATGTCTCGCGACACATTCCCAGGATGCAGGCCCATTATGCAATGAGGAGGCCCCGCTCTTGCATAACCAGGAGATTGAAGCATCAATTTTCCTATGTGAACGGAGTCAGCACTCTGGCTCACTTCCCACGACATCTTCCGAGCCTGCGTCACGCACTGGAAGGAAGACAAAGAAAAATGGCATTTGTTGGACGGAAGGTAGAACCTCTCGCCATCCAACTGGAAAATCTACTGCCCTTCTCCTGCATGTAGTTGGTGGTCAGGGTCTGGTGCGGCATCCCGAACATGAAATCGGGCTTCCTATAAATTCGACGGTCGACATCTTCAAGGGGAGCTGTGGTCAGGATACTCCTCGTGGTATATTGATCACCACCATGAATAAGCGTATCTCTGACGAGAGAACTCCGCTCACTGAACAAAGAAGCCTGCCCTTGAAACTGCAAGCTCATATTGCCATCCGATCCCATGGTCATCCCGAACAGGTTGTTTGAAGGACCAGGAGTATAGTGTACTGCAGGAACAAAGAGAAACTATGATTAGTTCATCAGCCGAAAGAGGGCTAAAATCAGAACGCAAAATTTGACAAGGCATAGCCTCGCCCTCTGAGCAAGGATTGGCCTAAATGATAGCTTCGTCCCGAAGCTTAGCTTCGCAGCTGCAGTGTAACTCCGCATCCCACACGAGGACAGGATGCAGGAAAACATCCAAGTGTTAGCTTCGCTTTGAAAGCTTAGCTTCGAACAACAGGATATCGAAGGATAACTTCGTCAGAAGGGTATTACGGTCATTTTCTGTCAAATTTCAAAGGACAGCTTCGCATCCTGTCATTCAACAGGATGTGAACCGCCTAAAGGTTAACTTCACTTGGAAGCTTGAAGAAGAACTCTTCAGTTCTTGGATTCCCGATCAAGAAATCAAGGTAAAATCAGGGAATGGGACTCCCTAAAATCATGAGACCATGATTGTTCTCATGTTGGATTTATCCAAAGACAGCCAGAAATCGGCTTTAAAGGGGAGACGGCAGTCTCTAATCAAAAGGGAAAGTTCCCTACCGGCGATTGGTCGTTCGATGACCGGAGGAGGAGAAGGACCCTCCGCTGCAGAAGTTGCCACTTCTTTTCCCGCTCGTCTCTTGGGCGCCATTGAATAGCTGTGGAAGCTTTCAAACTTTTTATGAAAAGGAAAGAGGAAGAAGAAGAGTCTAAAGGTCTCTAAAAATTTCAAGTGAAGAGATCTGTCCTCTCTACAGTCCGATCGGACTTTTATAGGCCAATGAGCGCCTGAAACGACGCCTCGAAAAGAGTACAGGCTGTCGTTTCAAATTAATTTGAAACGCCGCCTAAAGCGCCTTCCCGAGAAGCGCTGATTCAGCCACTAAGGCTTAACTTCGCCAATGAATCAAAGTGCGGACTTCGCACAAGTTCATCAAGAACTTCACCAAAAGGGTTGCCTTAGCCCGTTAAAGGCACAGTTCGCCGACATGCCAGTTTCGCGCGAAGCTCATTCAAAAGGACCGTCCTTAACTCTGCACAAAGTTTAGCCCCGCTATGGCCAAATTTTCAATGAAGGCAGGCAAAAATCAGATGAGCAGAAAATGAACTTTCATTGATTTAAGAGCAAAGGTACATTGATATTACATCAAGGTTTTGTTTCATACAACAGAATCAGTTGCTCAGCAAGATCATTTGCGCAAAAGGCATACAAGTGGTTTTATCTGCTTCCAGACCAGACCAACTGGACACGAAAGGCCTTCCTCCTGCACAAGACCGTAACCAGTTGGGCCACGAGGACACGGCCATAATTCTCCACAAAAATGGTACATTTTGCCACCAGGAAGCTGGATCACCAAAGTTGAAAGTTGGCAATGAACTTATCGCCGCTAACACGATAGATCTCCTATAATGGGAATTGGCACTGATGTCAGTGATCTCACAGGTGTGACATCCGCCTTCCCGAAGTGGATCATCTCGGATAAGCGGCTACCAGCCTCACCTCAGAACGAATTATCTCGTATAAGAGGCTGCCAATAGCCTCCGGGACACACATCAGCTGCCCCAAGTTGTTCCTCCTGCTTAAAAGTAAAGCTTCAACTGGGGAAGCATAAGGCAACTTTTCGGTCTCTTTCATCAAGACACAAGATCGGCGAACATAGCTCACTGCAATGCAAAATTGGAGCAAGTTAGCAGTTAAACACAAAAGATACTGTAAAAGCACTAAAGCCGAATTCTTTGGGGCGAAGCAATCCGATTTCGATTGGAGCAGAGGATAAGCATCGCTTGCACAGTGATGATGGACTAGCTCAGCAAACGCCAAGTCCTACCCTCGCCTATATGGCTAAGCCAGACTGATCCTATGGGACACAGTCTTAGCCTCACCTATATGGAAAGACTGGCTCAACCTTGAAGAGACTAAGTCCCAAGTTCTGCCTATGCAGCGGACTTAACATGCAGTGATCTTTCTCTGACCAAGTCAAGATGATAGCTTCGCTGGAAAGCTATGCTGAAATCCTTCTCTGCAAACCAGTTAATTGCAAGATGAAGAGTAAGGGAAACTAATCCCTGAAGCAGCTGCTAAAGCTGAATTAAGGGAGATGAATTCCCTAAAATCGGTGAAGTCGTTGAATGATCAAGACTTACTGGTCCTTGGCCGGATAATGACCAGAGTGGGCATTCCCACTAGTTCAGAGATCTGAGTATCTCTCTCAAACCAAGAGAAGAGGAGAAGAGCAGATCACTTCTCTTCAGAGGACCTCAAGTGTCCTATTTATAGGCCCCATGGCCTGAGCGCTGCCGCCTCAAGCGTGGAAGCACGAGCGCATTTAAGGCATTTACTGCGCCTTGAGAAAAGGGACGGTTTCCCTTGGAACCGTGTGAAGGGAGAAACGTCTCCCTCATAAAGGTACTTATTGCGCCTTGAAGAAAGGGAATATCCTCCCTTGGAAACGTGCAAATCGGAGAATATCTCCCTCGATCAGCACAAAGAAAGGAGTAATCCTCCTCGTAACTGGCCCACGACAGTTGGCCTCGGGAAAGCGACAAACGCTCCAGGGCGAACGTATCTCCAGAAGCCCAGACGCGAAGCTACCCAGACGCGAGTCTACATGATTCCTCGGCGAATCTACATCCTAAAGCAGGATTCAAAGCGAAGCTGAACTCAACCATCATGGCGACGTTCATACTCCACACACCACCAATCAAAGCAGTTCAAAGTATTTCAAAGTCTGAGCCATTGCAGACTTCTGAAAACTTTGAAGGGGGTCTTGTTGACACTTAAACAAGACAAGATTCTTATTGGTCCGAACAATGTCGATACTTGTTGACATCTACAAAAGACAAGTGACAGACGAGCTGAAGACCAGTTTTAACCCGTCTCCGAGGGACAAGGAAGCAACTTGGACTCCACTGATTCAGCAAGCAGACAGTGAACCCAGATTGTTTCTAAATAGACCTCAGTAGGTCTAAGGTGCTAACACTTAGCATCGCATGAGCCAAAGGGATAGCCTCGCTTGAGAGGCTAATATCACCCAACTTCGCCTTGAAGCCATCCAAAGCCTCGCCAAGAAGCTAACTCGCAAACTTCGCCACAGAGGACTTCCAGCTCCGCCAAAGGGTTTCTTTCGGACTTCGCCAGAAGCTGCTTCTAGCTCCGCTACGAGCTCAATACGGGCAACTCCGCTATTGGTCTGCTATGGTCAACCTTTGACCAATCAAATCTCCGGATGAGATCCGATCCAATCAGATCAAATCCAATTAGATCAAATCAGAGATCAAATTTGGCAGTTGATTGCCACAATCTCTTGACTCTTCTAAAACGAGTAAGAAGATCAGGGGAAATCCTCCAACGATATGGAAAGGATCAAGAAGGTCAACCGACCTGCCAATTCTAACTTCGCAGAAGCTGATCCTAGCCTCGCAGCAGGGCTACTTTCCGGATTTAAACAGATTCGATTCAATCTGTTTCTATATTTCAAGGGACGATTATACCCTTGCTCTCCCTATAAATAGCCCACCAGGGGTACAAGGAGAGGCACGCATACGAATGCGCAGAGGCACACACACAAGAGGACTTCACAAGCAGAGGCTTCTTCATAACGCACCATGCGCTCTCGAATTCAGAGACCTTTTAGAGAATTGCTTTCTCTATCCAGGGTGTTGATACCCTAACATCGTCCTTCTTCTTAAGGAATCTCCGGAACCAGGCGAGAAGGAATTCCTAATTGAAGGCGATTTTGAGAAGCAGCAAGAGGGTTCTACCAACCTTCTGTTCTCTGATTCCCCGAACCAGGCGAGAAGGGAATCTCATCGCTCGCATCGTCAAAGGGACAAAGTGGTCGCGCGCTGACCAGACTCCTATCGGCACACTTCTCCAGAATCTCTGAGGAGATCTATTTGTAATCTTTTTAAGAATACTTGTAATTTAGCTCCTCAACTCTTTTATTGTAAGTTTTCCCCTTTGCGAATATAATGGAAAACAAACTCCAACCGCGAATCGATGCTTTTCCTCAGATACTTCTTCTCTAGGATCTCCCACAGCTTCCTCGAAGATGTTTCATGCAACACATGTTACTTGATGTCGTGTGTCAAACAAGACCTGATCAAGCCACATGCCATACGATTCATCTTATCCCAATCTTCTTCAGTTGTTGATACGTGCTTCTTCTCCAACCGTAGAGTGTCTTCGAGGTTTGATGCCGTCAGTGCATCCATCACCTCACACCTCCACATACCGAAGTTGGTCTTTCCGTCGAACTTCACCACATCAATCCTCAGATGTGGATTCACAGATTTCACCGACAATGTACTTTCTCCAGCCATCTTCTCAACTGATTTCTCAAAGCAATGCGAAAATGAACGGAGTTAGATAAAATAAACCAGAAAAAGACATGATCTTTACCTCCAGCGAAACCATCGTAGAGTTTCGGAAGCAATCTACTCCTCCAAATTGATTCCTCGAGCAATCTACACGCTTTTTGAGATCGACACACGATCCCAAAAAAGGTCCCAACGCTGCTCCGAGATCGACACGCAATCTCCGCCAAACAGCAACTGATGCCCTTTGAATCAACACACGATCCCACGACGAACCTGGGATGCTCTGATACCAATTGTTGTGCGCAGGACAACAACCTCTCTGAGGAATCCACCAAACGGAGACAGATGCAGCCGGAGATGTACCCAACACGACAATAACAGAGAACAATAGAAAAAAGCAATCAACACAGTATTTAACGAGGTTCGACAACGTGCCTACGTCCTCGGGGCAAGGGAGAGAGAGAGATTTTATTGATTCAACAATCAATACAAATTAATACAGAGGGATACTTGAGGAAACTTTTAGAGATACAATACATGAGGACTCTAGCCCTTATTTATAGCCATAGAGTCCTAGGATTTTAAGAAACCCCGATTGAATTCGATCCTAGCCAGAAAAGGAATCCGAATCTATAAAGGACAACAGAAAACACGTCTGTTGGTCGACCGGGCGGTTGACCGACCCATGCCTCGGTCGACCGCGCCGGTCGACCGGTCCCAACAGAACTTGGCTCCTTTCAGTCGGTCGATCTGGCGGTCGACCGCTTCCATGCAACGGTCGACCGGGCGGTCGACCGTTCTGCGTCTGTGCACCTCGTGCACACGATTGACCGGGCGGTCGACCGGCTCCTTGCATCGGTCGATTTGGTGGTCTACCGTGCACTATTTTAGCCTGCTGCATGCGGCGTTTTTGCTCCTTGTGATTTCTGATCTCTGTGCTACCTTCCTCTATCTCCTATATCTCCTCTCTCCCTACAATTAAGAATCTTTTAATTGCCTCAAAGTTGTGTGTTATGTGGGTACGTTTTTTTTGGATGGGTTGACCCCTTGGCTTAAGCATGGGTGGGTGGCTTTTTTTTGGGGGGGGGGATATTTTGGGTGCATCATATTCATTGAAAAAGAATTCAGGTGGAGGTGGTTACAAACTTCAGAGATAAATAACGGACAGGTTTGCACAGCTTCTGCATAGGCTAGTCGACTAATAACCAAGGGTATCGACTATTGCAAATTAATCGGCTAAAGACAACTCAGGAGTCGACTCATATGACGCAATAGAGAGAAGGTAATCTCAGTAATCTACTGTATAGTCGACTAATGATCAGAACAAGTCGACTAATAATGTGGATTAATCGACTAATAGCGGTTCTGGCAGTTTTCTTTTTGGGTTCTATTTCCAGTTCAAATTGAATTTGAGTTTCCTTCTTTCTCTGAGGCAGTGCTATACATATTGATGGAGTTTATGTTAGATTAGGATGGTCTTACGATTCTATATGAATCCCTTAGGTTGGCCTTTGAAGGCAAGTCAAATTTTTGAGTGGTTCTTGCTATTGAGAGTTGTGTGAGAGAGATATTCTTGTAACTCATATATTTTCTTCTTTGTTTTTAATATAATTTCTCCTCTTCTCCCCATGGACGTAGGCATACTTGCTGAACCATATTAAATCTAGTGTTCTTGTGTTTTGTGGTGATTAAATTTTATTACTTGCTAGTGGTAAATCACTTCTACGCTTTCGTTGCTGAGCCCCTTGGTGTTTTCTCTTGTTGTATTGGCGTTTCACAACAAGTGGTATTTCAGGGCAAGTGTCTCTGAGGTTCATAATAATCGGTATCAAAGAGATGGCTAGAACGACGATCACAATAAAGATGTTCGAGGTCGAGAAATTTGACGAGAAGTCCAACTCTTATTGTGGAAGATACGAGTAATGTCGTTGTTCGTGGAGGAGGGCACACACAAGGCCCTACTGTAACTCCTATGATTTTGATGATGTAATTAACCTATAAATTTAGCTACTAATAATTTGGATTAGTAGTGTTGTCTTATTTCAGAGTAAGACTTGTATTGGAGGTTGGATGAAATTGAGCAAACAATGCTATATACATATGGATGATGGAAGGAATAACCAAAGTCCACAAATTTCAAGTAATATCAAGCTTTATTGGACAAAGTTAATCAAGCTCTACAAGATTGATCCATACTCGAGCAACTCAAACTATGAAGAGCAAGGAGCTAAAGAACATTTGAGTTACATTTTCACACAAAATAGAAACTATGTAAGTAATTAGATAATGATTTTAATTATCATCATTTATTGGCACAAATATGTTATTACAATCTTAGTTCCACTTGGTACAATTTCTGAGTAGGATTTTCATTCTACCACTCATTATCATTCTACCAGCTCTGTCCAAAACAGTTATATGAGAAATTTTTGTCTCGTTTCTGTTTTGTCTCCAGCTCTGCTCTGATTTTTATGTCAGCAGGTTGTAGTCACTTCTTTCTAGTACCACATGGGTTGTACATTCTTGTGTCCCCTATTTTATGAATTAACTTCTCTTCACACAAGTGGACTGTATTGCCCTGCAGTTGCAGCTGAGGGTCATTCTATTTGTTACAATCTGTCCTTCTCACTTTTTCCTTATGCTGCTGACAGCCTTGACAACCCCATATCTATCCAGTCTTTACAGCTGTAGTCTAGAGCCATTGGGTATATATTTTAGGAGAAGTCTTCTGCTCTTTCCCTCTCTTAGCCCCCCATCCCTTCTTCTCTTTTAAACTGCAGCAGAGGCATTTAATGATAAGATATGTGCCCAGTTTTTGATCTCTTTTCTGGCTGCACTAATTGCTCCAATAGGTTGATGAAGCTGCCTCTCTCTATCGGCTGGATTTCATCTCCTTGCTACCTTGCTCCTTAAATATGAGCTTGTTCATTCACTGTTACAACAACTACAATAACAAAAAAAAATAGTGACTAAAAATAGTGAGCAAAAACTGAGCTATTCACCCTTCAAAGCTTTGAATTTCAGATCTATTCAAATAAAGAGTTGTTGAGCCAATCATCTTTATTCAATTTCTGAATCTCAGAGAAAGCCTCAAGCATTCAATACAAGAGAAAATTTTCACTTCATTTATTTTTCTATTTATTAGAGAATCTCAGTTCTAACTTTTTTACTTGCTCTAGATTCTCATTATTACTGACTTGTCTTATTGTGCCAATTTATTGTTGATAGTACTTAAAACTATTTGAATGGATAAAATCTTCAATTGTATTTTCTATTTTGATTAATCGTTGTGCTTATATTGGTTCTAATTATTCTATTAGAGAATAAACTCTATCATGATCTTTGTTGTATTGTGCCTCAAGAAAAAGGTGTTATGAAAATCAAAGATAGGATAGTATGTTGGTGTTTAAAAAAATCCAAGCTCTAGGTAGAGTACTGGTGGTTGTAATCCTTACTTCAGGAAAGCTTTATAGTGGATTTGTAAATCCTAAAGTGGAGACCTCTAGGTGGTGGATGTAAAAATGTTTTCCAAGCCATTCTAAAATTGTTATGCCTTCTCTGCTGATTCTACACTTGTATACCTCCTGTTAATCTTATTTTATCTGCTATATTATTTCATCTCTGCCCTTTGTTGATTCTACCACCAGACTGCAATTCACGTTTTGATCTTACCAGCAAACTGGGTGATCCTACCATCCTGACTGTCTTAATAGTTCTTTTTTGTTCTGTGTGTTAATTTTAAAATTACTCTTGAACCTATTCACCTCTCCTTTAGGATTTACAATTGGTATCAGAGCATTAGTACTCTTATTTTAGGCTTTACATCTTAGGGACCGATCATATGGCTTCCACTAGTAATCATATTCTACCCCAAGGGAGATCCGACAATAAATTTCTACTTTTTAATGGTACTAATTATGCATATTGAAAAGCATGCATGAGATTCATATTCAATCTATTGACTAGAAATTTATGGTATGACTGAAGATGGTTACACCTCTCCCACCATAGAGGTTGATGGTAAGATAGTTTCTAAATCTCAGCCTGAATCAGAAGAGAAGGATTTTTTTTTTTTTTTGCAAATTTAAATTTCAAAGCTAATAGTTATATTATCAATGGATTATCTTGCAATGAGTTTCACAAAGTTATGAATATCACATGTGCTAAAGAGATATGGAATTATCTTGAAGTGACCCACGAGGGGACAAATAAAATTAAGAATAGCAAAATAAATATGTTTATGCAAGATTTTGAATCTATTCAATTGTTGCCTAACGAGTCTATTGATGAATTTATTAATAGGTTTAAAAGCATCACTAACTGTAACTCCCTGATTCTGTGGGTATGAAGTCGTTACTGTGACGTATATACACATAGCGAAAATACCCTCACATATATATGCTAAGCATCAGTACAAGTAAGAATCAGAGTACGAAAGTACGTGGTGCATTATACATTCCAACTAAAGAATACAATTACAAAGTTATTACAGGATGTGACATAATATTATATCACCATGAGGCATAAAAGTAAGAATACAAGGAGATATACAAATATGAACAGTACAAAAGAAGCCCCGAGTGACAAAAAAGAAACTCGAGAGCCGAGCAGGGGCCTGAAAGAAAAAGTCCCCGGAGGCCAACTGCTGATCCACTACGCTACTATTGCGCCACTATGATCAACAGAAAATCCACCACGGTCCAAGCTCTAGAAACTAGACATGTAGGGCCAGGGGATCAGAAAGCGGCCCAACGAGTAGTAAGATGAGTGCCAAGTGACGTGCATAGACAAGCATATGTGTATCGATAAATCCGAGTCAAAAAGCATGTGCTGAAAATCATATTGTGAGCAGAAACACACATGAGCAGGTAATGAGGCATCGAGTAAAGTAAATATGGTAAAACTAGTTGTACATACCTAAATTATAGATCAACGAGATTAGTACGTTAAAGGAATAACTCAAATAAGAAAACCCTCATATATATACCTTATATCTCACGTCGCCATAGCCTAAATTCATATAAAAACCCGAGTTGTCTCCTTGACTAAGAAAACTACATAAAGCTGATGAAACCAATAAAACTGAATAAGAGTTAAACCAATTGTAAAAACTCAGTTTACAGTTTCATAAGACTAGTACATTAAAGGAATAATCCAAGTAAGGAAACCCTCATATATATACCTTATGTCACATGTCACCGTAGTCTGTGTTCATACAACCCGAATTTCAAAATAACACAATGAATTATTAATTAGCATCATATTATTATTACTAGTCCGACTCATATATCTGGGTATGTGTCCTAGCGTACGTCTCAACACACATATATTCATATATAAGCAAGTCGAGGTTGGTTATTAAAAACTGATGAGGAAATCAACGAATTATATTTACAATGGGTCCCTTGTATACCCGGAACCACGACTCAGGATGTTCTGCCGCTGGTGTACGGAACCTATCATGAGGCACAGAAAGGGGAAGGGTTTTATTGTATGCCTATTCAGGAAGGAGTAATCGGGTGCCAGCACACCCCGTAGAACACCGGGAGACCCACAGGTAGAACCAAAGTTTTAGTTGCACAACATACCTAATACCACTGTAAATATAATCACCAATTGAAGTCCATCATTTGCCTATTACCCGATGTAAGTTGCCTTTTTTATAGTTTATTTTGCATAATTATCAGCCTACGAGAATAGTGTAGGCTATTTAAAAATCATTAAGAGATAAGTCCTTAAGATGCGGGCCTCATTCCAACGCGAAGGTCGCGTTTCAACTAAAACGCGAACCTCACGTCCATGGAAAAATACGGACTTCAAAATGGGGGTCTGAGTAACTCAGTGTCCCACGCAGTTCTGAGCAACTCCGCGTCTCACGTCTCACACGGGTCTGAGCAATTTCACGCCTCGCGTCTCACACGAGTCTGAGTAACTCCTCGTTCTGACTGAGACGCAGACTTTGAGTACCACGTCTACACAACAACGTGAGGTCCGCGTCCAGCGCGAGACCCACATTTTTATTGTAACTGACCCTCATTACTGGGTCAATTAACTCCCCACATAATGTGAGAGTTAATCCCCATTATGGAGAAATTTTAGGGGACAATTATACCCCTATGACCCCCTATAAATAGCCTCAAGAGCAATGAACAAAGGGGGCCTTTTTCTGAGATTTTGAGCAGAGAATTCTCAAGCTAAAAGCTTCTTTATTTTCAACCACAGAGGTTCAGAGAGAGAGAGAGAGAGAGAAGGAGAGATCAGTGGATTTTAAATACTTAGTGTGTTAAAAACAGAGTTTTTTTCTGATTACTTTTGAGAGCATCCCGGAGAGAGGTTCCGGTCAACGGAGAATAAGAATCACTCTCCATCGCTGCATCAAGAACCCGGCCCTAAACAAAGGGAAGATCTAGATATTCTCTCTTCTTTTGTAATTAGAATCATTCCATTGTAATATTTCATCCACTCAAAGAAATTTTACTTCGCATTATTTTTTTGACCAAATAAAAGATGGCGACTCCGCTGGGGACTTCATTCTCTACTGATGAGAACGTCGTGACGCAAGCTGATGTCTAGATTCTCGGGAAGATAGTGGAATCCCTCGTTATTGAATTCAATCAAGGAAAGATTGAGGAATTCCTTTTCTCAAGCTCCGCTAGCCCCAAGACAACGCGACAGTACCGCAGAGTCTCTTCGGGGACTCGCTCTCGAATCTCTTCGGAGATTTCTCCAAAAGTGGCCCATACTTTTGCTCACAGTGCAAGCAATGCCACTTCTAATAAGGTTCTGAAAATCTCTCGTGCAGTCTACGCAGTCCGCGTCAATGTCTCTCAAGAGACCCGCGGGGCTAATGTGTCAGCACAAAATCAAAGTGATGGTAAAGATCAATTCCACCATCCCTCTCCTCTCCGAACTTTGCAATTTCAGGTTACCGAGGGTTCCTAACAATTCTTGTGACTCAATCAGAATGCTGAACGTCGATGAAGGCGTCGTGATCGTCGATAACATATCGAAAATTCTGCAGACGTAATTTGTACTGTAGATTCAGAACGCGAGATTCATGCCCGTATTTTTCTCAAACAACGTGAGGATCACGTTTCTGTTCCAGAATGCGAGTCCCGCATTCCTCAACCACGCGCCTCAGCGTCCAAAAGCGAGATCTGCGTTCTGCCTGCTCCAAAATGCGAGACCTGCGTTCTGCCTAATACTAGATCGTGACTCCCGCCTTTCTAATACCAAACGCGATGTTCGCGTTCTGAGGCAAACTAAACCAATGCTGGGGGTCCACGATTCAGCACCACGTGAGGTTCGCGTTTCGATAAAGAAACGCGAGGCCCGCGTTTAGAATGGCATGTCTTCAAGATATAAAGAGCCAAAAAGCCCTTACCCTCATAGGTTCGAGGCTAGTTCTTCAGATGTGCTCGCAACAGACCTGAGGGACTACCTGACAAGGAAAAGGAGTGTCCACAAATCACTCCTCAATGTCACTGCGAGAAGCTCATCTTAGCAGTACTTTTTGACTGCCATGGCGACTTTCAGATAACAAGTCCTCAGTTTTTAGCCGGTTGTCAGTGGCTTCAAACTCGGCCAAGAGATGGCGATCCCGAAAGAAAAAGTCATTCTCTGACATCGAATACCCGTAAGTGACTGCAAATATGGTGGGACCAAGTTTCACACTAAGCAAGTCTGAAGAAAAGCAACTGGCTATCAGTTCAAAGGAGTGGGTGTTGACCGATGACCAGATTTGAAGGATATTATTGTCAAACAGAAGGGGTCTACTGACACACTCGGACCCGTACGAAAACGATTGCCCCAATCGACTATAGTCTGTTGGCGAGAGGAATTGAGCTGAACGATGATCACTCCGCCATCATCGAATCCCAGTATTCGAATTCTAGTTCGGAGGTAACAACTTTTGCTTACATGGCAGGCACTCCTAAAGAAGTGGCCAGGCAATTTGAAGAGCAGGCCCGAGTCCAAAGAGAACAACTCTATATGATTGGAGCATAGAAAGAATCTATCGATACCCTTAGGCAGATGCTTTCACAACTGCTTAAGGAGAAAAAGAAACCAAAGAAAAAAACCCCTTCCAAGAAGTCTAAGGGTAAAAGGAAGGAAGAGGAGAGCTCATCTTCTGCAAACACTGAGAGTGAAGAGCATTCCAACTCTGAGCCCCCCAAATCTTCATTTGAAGAGGAAGATAACTTAGAAAATAGAAACAGTCATTCTAGGAGGATGAGTAAATTGGATCAACGTCTCGAAGCCCTAGCAAACCGAGGCGGTCTTCAAGATATGGGGATTATTCGGCCCTATCCAGTAGAATGGAATACAGCTCCTTACCTTCTCAAGTTCAAGGCACCGACCCTCCATACTTTTGACGGTAAAAGGTCACCGAACCAACACATATACTACTTTAAGTCCCTAACTGGGAATATAGTATCAAACGATGCTATTATGGCTTGTTTGTTCATTGGCACTCTTAAGGGAGTCGCCTTTGAATGGTTCATGAAACTTCCTGCTGGCTCGACCAAGACATGGGCCGTCCTTGAGAAGTTATTTCTGGCTCGTTTCTTCGAAAACAATACAAAAATTTCAGTGCCAACTCTCCTTGTAGCCAAGCAAAAGAAAGGAGAGTCTATCAAACTTTTGTCGAAAGATTTCTGAGCATGGCACTCCGCTGTCCCAGCGGCATGACCCAGTCTACATTAGTTGAGAGATGTCATAATTTACAAACTGCCCTCTTCACTCAAATGGGAGTGGCAGAATGTCGAACTTAGAAGTAGTTGATGCTACAAGGCGAACAGGCGAAAGAAATTATCCCCAGGATCAGGGCTGAAGAAAAAGACAGCAAACCAAGACTCGACAAACCAACGCGGCGTGCTCCAAAGTCGTCTTCTCAACCTAGGAGAAGAGATACTCTGACAATGGAGGTTAAGTTACCTTTGAAGCCCCAGTCAGTTGAGGGGGTGGAGCTCCCGACCAAGTATGTGCCAATAAACTATACTCCTTCAAGGATAATGTAATACCCTGATTCCAGAATACATATCTTTTTACAGTTTTCGATGTTTTAATCATACACATGTCATTTCATGTACGTATTTTCTTCCATTTGACCCTAAATATTTTACATAATACTCTGCACTGGCATTAGATTCTACACTAGAAATTTCATAATTTCTCTTTTTAAATAATTATTTAATTAAATATTTTCTCTCTCCTCTTATTTTCCTTTTCTTTCTTCTATAATTCATTTATTTTTCAATTTTCTTCATTTTTATTTTTATATTATTTTCTTATGGGACAACCAACAATCCAAAATTTGCATTTCCATTTTTTTGCCTTTTTCTTTTCCTTTTCTTTTCTCTATTTTTCTAGAAGCTTCTTGGTTTCTTCAAGAAGCCAACCTTTTGGCTTCTCAAAGAAGGTTCGTTGGCTTCTCAAAGAAGGTTCTCCCCTCTTCCTTATCTTCTCCCACACTAGCCCACACCATAGTCGGCCTCCTACAGCCTCCCTCCATATTTCTCTCTAGAAAATCACTAAAAACCCCTCAAAAAAACCTCTAAAAATCATATAACCCTATTACCACCTCCTACAACCATTCTGCCGCCGCCATAACCTCTCTACTACTTTTCATAACTCCCCTAAATTTTCTCCAACTTGTTCTCTCTCTAAAAATGGCCAAAAATAAACTTTCTCTCTCTAAAAACCTTATTTTCTCACTCTAAAAATCCTACAAAAATCTTATATCACCATGGATACTTCTACAACACCCTAATATCATCTCTAGACCTCCACACCTCCCCTATTTCTCCTAATTTTTCCTCTCTCTAAAACCCCGAAGAGGTACTTTCTCTCTCCTCTCTCTAACATCTCTCTAGATTTTCTCTCTCCATAACTCCATGACTGGCTACTATAGATGGATCCCCATCACTCTCCTCTACCTTCTATAATTTTCTCCTATTTTTTTCTCTCTCTAAAGGTCCTAAACACTACTTTCTCTCTCCTCTCTCTAACCTCTTTGTAGATTTTTCTCGCCTCCCTCATCCTACTTTAGGTCGGCCACCTCCCTAGCCTCCTCCACATGCTTCTCCACCTCCTCCACTAATTCCTATCCAAAACCCATTCTCTCTCCTCCAAAACCAAAACCCTAATTTTCTCTCTCTAGATTTCTCTCTTCTTTACATTTTCTCTCTCTAAAACACCTCTCCACAACTCCCTCCTTCCTCCTATAGTCCACGGCCAGCCCCTTGGCTGTCCACGTGCACACACGTGCACACATGCATGTGGTATCAGGTATTTCTTGGTATTTAGGCGAGTACTCTTCCCTTATTGCATATGCGCGCATACGCACATGTACACGTATATTTGTACATGTGCATGCATATTTCATGTTCTGGGCATTTCTAAGAATTTCCTGTAATTTTTAAAAATTATCTAGGCATTTTTAGGATTTTCAAGCATTTTAGAAATTATCAGTATATTTTTAGGAATTTTCTTGTATTTTCAGAATTTATCTGTGTATTTTTAGGAATTTTCTGTATTTTTTAGTATTTATACGCATTTTCTTTAATTATCTGTATTTTTGGCATTTGGGACTAGCAGTGATGCATGTTGCAAATAAAGACCCTCGAGACGAACTTCCCTTTAGGGGTTGGCTGTCTCGGGAGACCCCTCCCGGTTATCCAAGGGCAACAAGCCATCGCCACCACCCACTACCATTAGGGTTTTGAGGTAGCTGGATAGGGGATTCTATACCTCGGATGCTCTATCCGTTCTGGAATATCATCCGAGAGACCGCTTTGCAGGTCACCCATTACCTTCAGATTTCGTGGTGACTAGGGGTAGAGGTACCCAGCTTAGGAGAACAATATAGAGCTTGTAGCTCTGTTTATGATTATTATATTATTGATTGCCTGTGTGTGGTACTGAGACCATCTGCAAATACTAATACAACCTCCAGGCTTAATCTCTATGTGGTTTATATTATAACCTTTGGCTTAACCTCTCTGAGGTTTATTAACGGTTTAACTTCGTTCTAGCAATGCCTGGTAGGCGTATTTAGCGCTCAGCGCTTTATTCACTAAACTCGTTAAGGCAGAATTCTGTCGGATTTTACACTCGCAGTCTAAGCTAAGTCCTTCCTGTAGTTCCGCCTAGCACTTTAGTGATTAAACAATATTCTCTATGTGTGCTCCAGCACTGCTTTGCTCCGCTTGTATGTGCATAGCTGTAGTGCTGCTTTTACTATTTATTAGATATTGA
This sequence comes from Agave tequilana, assembly GCA_038442645.1. NCBI lineage: Eukaryota > Viridiplantae > Streptophyta > Magnoliopsida > Asparagales > Asparagaceae > Agave > Agave tequilana. The sequence continues at coordinate 64,501 of JAVJIF010017887.1, forward strand.
TATTGATACTGATATTATCACTGATATTTGACATGGATTACCTGACTTAACATCTGTTACTGATTCCTGATACTGATATTATACTTGACTTGACAGTAACACCTGACATTGACATGACATTGACATCTCACATACTGACTATAGGACATATGATGAATACTGGACGGTACCATAACTCATGATATATTACATATACTGATTCTAGACTTGGTACCATAATTCCTGACTGGATATATCAAGATACTGATTTATGTGGACTTACCACTGTATCCTGAAACTACTGTTACTGATTTGATGTGTGGAACTAAGTGCCACGTGGAATAACACGAGGGGCATCTCTAGAATCCCACATCGCTACCGATTACTGTACTACTGATTATTAAATCCCTAAAATAGGATATACTGTTACTGAACTCCTGAAGATCCCTGTAAACAATTATCATGATATACTGAATTGTACACCAGACCAACTATTTAAAAAATCACTCAACATAAACTGGGGATAAGGGAAACTGATGGACTTCAATAAGTACATCTTCATAATGGCTCGATGTTGCAACTACTGTAGAGAACTACCTGAGGCCACAGGAGTTCTTGTGGGGTGTACTGGCACCCTGAACTGATCCTACTACTGATATTGTTAGTGCCTGGCGGCGTGGGTTGGAATCCAATTCCAACCATGTAAGGCCGTTGTCCCGGGTATGCACGGGACCTATTATAAACCTCATACAATTGATCCCCATAAGTTTCAAACTAACTCATCTTATTCATATGTGGATGTATGTGTCCTGAAAATATATACCAAGACATATGGATCTAATAAACAATAAGAATGTGACAACCCAACAGTAATGATGTTAGGAATGTGTGCCATTTGGTCTCTCCTTTATTCGGATTCTGTTACACCCATAGCAGATCCGAGTAAGTTCTATCAAGATTTATACACTAGTATTACTCTGTTATGGTCTGCTGATCGGCAAAAAGTAAGCACTAAAATAAGAGAAGTAAGTGTGGGTTGATGTTACTGCTTTTGCGATTCTTCCGTAGTAGCGAAGCGGCTATACGGGTCGTATCCACAAGGAGGGAGAGCGATGGAAGCTTGATGCGGCTTCAAAGTTCAAGAAGAAAGAAAGTTCTTGTTTTCAAATATAGAATTGAAAAGTGAAAACAAGTTATTTTTAAGAATTGTTGGAAAATGTTTTGGTGGTTTGTAAAAGTGGATTTTTCTTAGTTGTAAAAGCGTATGGCTAACTTTCTACTAAGTGCTCCCACTAATTTCTAATTTTTGAAAAATAGCCTCACGATGGATCATAGGCGAACATAACCCTTATGCATTGGAACTATTCACGTGAAAATTGAGTGAAAGTTCATCCTAAAACTTAGCTTCACATGGCAAAACCTCGGACATTCCCTTATCAAGATCCAATATAAGGCGAGAATAGGGGAAGACACGAGTGCACTAATGGTATCGGCTAAGTTAAAAGGAAATTCTCTAACTTACAACAACAAGCAAAGTACAACACCCATAGATCATCAAAAAATAATTTAAGTATGAAATATAAGAAGGTAAATACTTGTAGGAAGTTAGAGTTAGAACCCTCGTCTTAAGATGCCATAGCTCTCGTTTGCACAAGGCTTGTTTGACACAATTGACTCATTCGGGTTATCAATGAAGAAGTTAGAAATTAGTGGGTTAGTAGTTAGTTAGCCATGCAATGGTGGAGTTAGTTAGACATGGCAAGAAAGAAGCAATAAAAAGAAAAGAAGAGAGAGAAGGTAAGTTACACTACAAGGGAGAGAAGTAAAGAGTAAAAAGAGTTACACTACAACAAGGAATTAAAAGAAAATGAAAGCACAAGTAAATTGAAAGAAGGAAGAGAAGTAGTACTTGTATTAGCTTGTCACCCTTCAAATACAACACTTACGCACTCTCTCTCTCTTTCACTCTAATGGCTAAAACTAAAACTAGAAGAAGAACAACAACAACAACTACAAACTAAAAACAAGACTACACAACTTGCTCTAATTCTGGATCTGCTTCAACTGAAGACCCCTGGGGGGTATTTATAGGCACCAGGGGAAGGGGCCACGTGGGTGACCCATGGCCCGAAGCGCAGGCGCGCGCGCCTGGCTTCGGGTAGCGCGTCGCCCAGTCTGTCTTCTGACGCCTTGATCTGTTGGGTTTGCGATTAGATACCCTGGGCTGACAAAATCTTCACTCTAAAGTCAATGGCTACTTGGTAGGCTTTTAATCACCAATTAAATGGTGATTTAGGTCTTCTTCTTCATTTGCACACCATGGACCTAGGATCAAGCAAGCAAGGTTTTATTAGCAAAATTTTACATGAAATAAATATGAGAATGTGATGAAAATTATACAAAATTAGAGACTAATCACACCCCCACACTTATCTTTTTGCTCGTCCCGAGCAAAACAAAGATAAGAAAATTATTATACCACTTTTGCAGGTGATGCGATTGCACTGAGCATGTGCAACAAGCCTTTAAACCTCTAGGTTTCCCGTAGAGGAGGAGTGTTGTCTCCTGAGGGTTTTCAGCGGATTGCACCCATAAAATCCGGTAAGTAAAGAAAAGAAGTTAGTTGTTAGAAATTTTTTTTTATATGAAAAAGAACTTTCAATCATCTAAGTAAAAAAGACCGAATGATGTAAGAATTAGGTTTAACCCTCATAAGTCCTCTTATACTTTAGCCTTCATAAAAGAAGAAACTATGGTTTTTCTTTAAATTTAGAAAGGATCTTGTACTTCTAACTCATTCTTTTATTTTGCTTTAGATAGATATGCATAATGTGTAAGTGTGATGTGCTTGGGATTTTTCAACTCAACTTTGAATATCATTTAATTTTATTAATATTTACTTATTGTTCTTGGTTCCATTAGGCTTTCTACTTCACTTATGTAACACATATCAAACCGATGACTCTCAAACCAGATGGTCTTAGGGCACCGGTGGAAAAACACCCTTCAGGTCAAATATGCAAGTGGAGTAGGCCACGAAATCAAGATTTATTTATACATTATTGTATATAGAAATTTTTTTTTTGGCGTGAGTAATCATGCTTCTTGAGGCACAATTATCCAGCTTTTTTTTTTCCAGAGTTGTGTTTCTAAATCCCAAGCATGTGTGTGTGGGTTATGCATATTCTACTAAGGCTAAATAAACGGTATGAGTTATTTTCCTTATCCCTTCTAACTTTTTAGTCAAACCAATCTTTCTTGTTTATTTAGGCAAAAATAAAGATTCATTAATAAGGTTCCCGTAATTCCTACAATCTTTGGTATTTTTATAAAGAGTATGAAATTTCTTTTCAATCTGGAGATTTTTTTTTGGGAAAGAAAAAGAAAGAATAAAAGGAAAAAGAAAAAGTGTTAGCACCCCCCCACACCTATCTAATGCATTGTCCTCAATGAATGCATATGGAAATGCAAATGCAATAAATAGGGGGAAGAAATGATGTCACCGCCTTCGTGGACTCGGGCCGGCCAAGTGCGAATAGCCTAAAGAAATGTCAAAAAGAATGTAGAAGGGGTAAGCATATAAACAAAATTTTTTAAATTTTTATTTATTTGTTGTGGTTTGGTGTATGACAGGGCAAAAAGAGTCAGCACACTATCATCCGGAGTTATAGGCTCAGTGGTCAAGAAGGGCTTCAGTCTTTACCCATTCACTTTGAATTCCGTGTTGTTTTTAGGGTCTGCAATAAGCACAGCACCGTGTGGGAAAACAGTGCACACAATGAACGGTCCCGACCAACGAGTTTTCAGCTTCCCCGCGAAAATATGAAGCCTAGAGTTATACAGCAGAACCCTATCTCCCGGGGCAAAGTTTTTCCGGGTTATGATCTGGTCATGAAAAAGTTTTGTTCTGCTTTTGGTGATTCGAGCATTCTCATAGGCTTCATTCCGTATCTCCTCTAATTCTGAAATCTGCAGTCTCCTTAGCTCACTGGCCTTACTAAAATCAAAATTGAGCTGCTTAATGGCCCAGAGGGCCCGGTGTTCTAACTCTACTGGCAGATGACAGGCTTTGCCAAACACGATTCTATAAGGAGACATTCCCAGAACTGTCTTAAAAGCAGTGCGGTAAGCCCACAATGCATCATTGAGCTTAATCGACCAATCCTTTCGGTTTTGTCCGACAGTCTTTTCCAGAATGAGCTTGATCTGTCGGTTGGTGACTTCGACCTGCCCATTTGTCTGGGGATGATACGGAGTAGATAACTTGTGATTAATGGAATATTTTCGCATCAGAGCTTCAAAAACTCTGTTGCAGAAATGCGATCCATTATCACTAATTATCGCTCTAGGGGTGCCAAATCGGGAGAAGATGTTCTCTTTGAGAAATTTGACAACCACTTTGTTGTCATTCGTTTTAGTTGGCACAGCTTCTACCCACTTAGAGACATAATCTACAGCAACCAAAATGAACTGGTTGCCGAAGGAATTGGGGAATGGCCCCATGAAATCGATACCCCAAACATCAAAATTTTCAACTTCAAGGATCGGGTTTAGGGGCATCATGTCTCTTCTTGAAATTTTCCCAATTTTCTGACAATTTGCGCATGACTTGCAAAAATGATATGAGTCTTTGAACAAAGTGGGCCAGTAGAACCCACTTTGTAGAACCTTCTCTGCAGTCTTGCGGGGACCGAAGTGTCCTCCGCATGCAAGGTCATGGCAAAAGCTGAGCACACTCCTCTGTTCCTCCTCTAGTATGCATCGTCTAATAATTTGGTCGGGACAATACTTAAAAAGATACGGTTCTTCCCAGAAGAAGTACCGTACTTGGGCAAAGAAGCGGTATTAGTCTTGCTTTGTCCAGTCAGCAGGTAATTGTCCCGTGGCCAGGTATTTAACAATGTCCGCATACCAGGGTTCCTTAAGAATGGCTAGGATGTGCTCGTCTGGGAAATCCTCGTTAATCGGAGCTTGGATGGTTGGTGCATTCGGAATTCGTGAGAGATGATCAGCGACCACATTTTCTATACCTCGTTTATCCCGGATTTTTAAGTCAAATTCTTGAAGTAAAAGGATCCACCGAATCAGTCGGGCTTTTGCTTCCTTCTTGGTCATGAGGTATTTCAGAGCCGAGTGATCCGTAAAAATCACCGTCTTCGAACCTAACAAGTAGGGCCGGAACTTTTCTAACGCAAAGACAACGGCCAAGAATTTCTTCTCAGTCGTTGTATAATTCTGTTGGGCGTCATTCAAGTTCCTACTCGAATAGTAAATCACGTACTGCCTATTATCGATGCGCTGTCCTAGAACAACGCCAATAGCAAAATTAGATGCATCACACATGATTTCAAAAGGCTGGGCCCAATTAGGAGCAGAAATAATAGGCGCAGAAATAAGTTCTTGCTTAAGCTTCCCCCATGACTTGAAACATTCATCGTTGAAATCAAAGGGCACGTCCTTAGCGAGCAGGTTGGTTAAGGGCCTCGCGATTTTGCTAAAGTCCTTAATGAACCGTCGGTAGAACCCAGCATGCCCTAAAAAGGATCTAATATCCTTGATGCTTTTGGGTGGTGGAAGTTTAGCAATCACTTCTACTTTAGCCTTATCCACTTCTATGCCTCTCCTCGAAATCTCATGGCCCAAGACAATCCCCTGTCTCACCATGAAGTGACATTTTTCCCAGTTTAGAGTTAGGTTCTTCTCAATGCATCTTTGTAGTACTAACTCTAGGTGATGAAGATACTGATCAAATGAATCTCCGTAGATGGAGAAGTCATCTATGAAAATCTCAAGAAAACGTTCCACCATGTCAGAGAACAAACTAAGCATGCACCGTTGGAACGTTGCGGGAGCATTGCATAATCCAAAAGGCATGCGGCGATAAGCAAATGTTTCGAACGGGCAGGTGAACGTCGTCTTTTCCTGATCTTCTGCAGCAATGGGGATTTGATTGTATCCCGAGTACCCATCTAGGAAGCAGTAGTACTCATGTCCAACCAAACGCTCAAGCATTTGGTCGATGAAGGGTAGCGGGAAGTGGTCTTTACGGGTAGCTGCATTCAACTTCCTGTAGTCGATACAAACACGAACCTTGGTAGGCAGTCTTGTTTGTACCAATTCTTTTTCCTCATTTTCTACCACCGTAAAGCCAGTCGTCTTTGGGACCGCATGAACAGGGCTAACCCATTGGCTATCAGAAATGGGATAAATGATCCCATTATCTAATAGTTTTAGAATTTCAGCCTTAACTGCCTCTTGCATGAGAGGGTTAACCCTGCGTTATGGGTCCCTCCTAGGGGTTACTTCATCGACTAAATGGATCCTATGTTGCACTATGGCTGGACTTATTCCCTTGATGTCCTTCATCGTCCATCCAATGGCTTCCCTAAGTCTTTTCAGAATAGACATTAAGCTATCCTCTTGTTGCTCAGTCAGGTGGGATGCTATGATGACTGGCAAGGTGTCCTTTCCGCCCAGGTAGGCGTAGTTGAGGTGTTCAGGTAAGACTTTTAGCTCTAGGGAAGGTGTTGCTTCATTGGAGGCAATCTCTGGGTTTTCAATCCTATGATGAGGTACACTTGGGCTTGATGCCCAATCCACTACTGAATCTACGATCTGGTCTAGATTAAAATCTTCAGCCTCCAGATCAAACTCTACCTCAGTTTCTGTCTCCATGCTTTCCTCATGCTCACTGGTCAGGTTTTCAATAGAATTGACCTCAAATGTCTGATCATTGACATCCCTTGGTTGTCTTCCAAGATTGAAGACATTGACTTCCTTCGTCATGTCTCCAAAAGTCAATCGCATGGACCCGTTCCTACAGTTGATTATGGCATTGGCTGTAGCAAGGAATGGACGCCCTAAGATGACGGGAGTTTGAGACCTAAGATTGGACACAGGTTGGGTCTCAAGCACAATGAAGTCAACGGGGTAAATGAAATCCCCGACCCGAATAAGGACATCTGTGATTTTCCCCTTCGGGATTTTCACAGATCGGTCAGCTAGCTGAATGGTGACTCGAGTTGGGCTTAGCTTGCCCAACCCAAGTTGCTGGATACTGAGAGAGGTAGCAAGTTGATGCTTGCTCCCAGGTCAAGAAGTGCTCTACTGATTTCGGTCTGTCCTATGATACAGGAAATGGTGGGACATCCGGGATCCTTGTATTTCACCGGAATGGGACCAGACAGAATTCGCTTATATTGGTTGCCAAGAACACTTTCTTGGGCACATTGGTCTTTCTCTTCTTCGTACACATATCCTTAAGAAATTTGGCATAAGCCGGGACTTGTTGGATAGCGTCAAGAAGTGGCACATTCAATTTGACCTGGTTGAACATCTCTAGCATTTTCTCCATGTGCATATTCTTATTGTTGTTCCTAAGCCTATTGGGAAAGGGTGCTACAGGCTTATGAACTTGTTCAGCAGCTTTGTCCTCGTCAGATGTTTGTGGAGCGGATTGGGAGGAACTAGCAGAGGTGGAGGCTGGAGTGGGATCAGGATGGACTGGACTTTTCTGCTGGTAGACCTGGTTGTCTACCTTCTTTCCAGATCGCAGTGTGTGAACAGCATTGCACTGGTTAATTGATGGATCCTGAATTTCATATGCTTGATTGGAGGTTTTTGGGTTTACTAGCGGTTGACTAGGCAAAGTACCTTTTGGTCTTTCACTTAGGGAGATAGCTAACTGGCTCATCTGCATTTCCAATCTCTATATAGCCTGTGAATGATTATTCAGAGTTTGTCCCTGGTTTTGCATAAAAGCGGTTTGGGACTTCATGAAAGCCTCTATGCTCTCCTCCAATTTACTGATTTTCTTTTCCATTGGTGAGCTTTGGGAGGAGGAAGATGGGGCTTGACTGGGAAAAGGTGGTGGAGGAATAGGATGGTGAAAATTGTTGGAGAAATTAGGCCTGGGAGGATTGTTTGGGGCCCAGGAGAAATTAGGGTGATTCCTCCAACCCGGATTGTATGTTTGGGAGTAGGGGTTGTGAGGCGGCCATGAGTAAGCTGCGTTCATGTGTTCCGGTGGCACTTGCTGGGCATGAAAAACAAGGCACTCTTCAAAGACATAGTTTGGTGCCTGACAGTATGAACAACCCGGATTGTGAATTGGTGGTGGGTTGATCTGGTTGACATTGGCAGGCTCTTTAGTTTTCAGAGCCTCTATCCTTCTCATTAGGGTAGCAATCTTAGCCTCGACAGCTATGGATGATTCTAGAGATAGGAGCCCTCCTCTTGAAGCTATAGATTGTGAATTCCTAGGTTTTTCTGAGGCTGGCTCCCATTGCAGGGTTTTCTCCGCAAAAACCTCAAATAAATCCTAACCCTGATTCTCATCCTTCTGCAAGAATCCTCCCTGACACATGGTTTCTAAAAGGGTTTTCGTTTGATAGTCTAGACCATCGTAGAGAATCTGGCACTGACGCCATTTCTCAACACCATGATGAGGGCACTGAGCTAGGAGATCTTTGAATCGCTCAAAGTATCTCCAAAATGGTTCGCTCTGTTCTTGCCTAAACTACATAATGTTCTTCCTAATGAGGGTAGTTTTGTGAATTGGGTAGAATTTCTTCAAGAAGGCCTTGACGAAATCATCCCATGTCGTGACTGAATCTGCTGCCAAACTGTACAACCATTTCTTCGCTAGGTCCTTTAGGGAAAAAGGGATGAAACATAACCTAACGGCATCGTCTCCTAGCTGGGGTATACGCATCATGAGGCACACTTCTTCAAATTTCCTAACAAAGAAGTATGCGTCCTCTGATTCTAAACCATGAAATTGGGAAGAGTGTTAATGAATTGAGGTTTTAACTCGAAGTTATTTCCGTTTGCTTCAGGAAGTTTTATGCAAGATGGAAGTGAAGTTCTGATCGGGTAAAATCTATCCTGAAGTGACGCCATCACCGGTTCTGGATGCAAGGGTAGAGAAGTATTTCTTATTAATCTGGAAGTTGACGGATCTCTCACCCACTCTTGCATGCAGCACACCACAACCAACGTGAAGACAACAAACAATCAAAAAAGAACAAAAAACAAACAAAAGAAAGAAAAACAACAACAAGCCTTAGTCTAAGGTACCTGGACCTAGACGACTCCTAACTGGTCGATTCTCCGGGAAGGTTGTTGCAGGAACTCGACTACAAGTTAATCGGCCAGGAAAGGGAAAAGCTCGGGGGGAGGTATTCGGGCGGAGCCACGGGCCTAATTACACCAAACCACGGAGCTTTCGAGGCTTTACCTCTCAATCCACTTTCCTTAGACACTGATTTTGCAGGAGTATAGTTCTTACAATTTTCAACCTCGGTTAATCTCTTAGTGAGTCCGAGATGTCCCTAGGGCCAACGTCTATTGATTTTTAGTTAAGGCTTGGGAAAGTGTGAGTGCACTTGGAGATGGTTTTTGGGCTAAGGAAGGGTGATGAAATTCCCACCTTATCTTGTTTAATCGGGTTTTGCCCTTAAAGTCAATTGTGCAAGTGTACAGTTTATTCACAACAAGGTAACACTCAAAGCGGTAAATCACTCTCAAGTGTTGGTCCTATTTTATATGAATGCACACGTACCTTGTCTCCAACACTTTTCAACAGAAATTGAAATGAATTGAAATAGACACGTGCCCTAAATGCAAAAGTCTAGTCCAAATTTCAATTAAGCAATAAGTGGATTTCTGTTGAGTTTATTACACATGCATAAGGTAAAGCATCCAAGGAAACTAAAAAAAAACAAATTTTTTTAGCAGCTTTGGCAACCCTGCAAACAAGTTTGTTAGTACTTCAATCAGAAGAACTCGCTTTTACACGAATTTTTCCGAGGGCAAATGAATCCTCGCGCAATGTCCTTGGCCACCTCCTTCGCTTCCCGTGATAGTGAGCTCCTTGGTACTTATCCTACACACAAAAAGAACAATCTTTAGTAGTGAACAATAAAGCTGTTCCCTCCCCGGCAACGGCGCCAAAATTTGATCGGCAAAAAGCAAGCACTAAAATAAAAGAAGGAAGTGTGGGTTGATGTTACTGCTTTTGCGATTCTTCCGTAGTAGCGAAGCGGCTATACGGGTCGTATCCACAAGGAGTGAGAGCGATGGAAGCTTGATGTAGCTTCAAAGTTCAAGAAGAAAGAAAGTTCTTATTTCCAAATAAAGATTTGAAAAGTGAAAACAAGTTGTTTTTAAGAATTGTTGGAAAATATTTTGGTGGTTGTAAAAGTGGATTTTTCTTAGTTGTAAAAGCGTATGGCTAACTTTCTACTAAGTGCTCCCACTAATTTCTAATTTTTGGAAGATAGCCTCACGATGGATCATAGGCGAACATAACCCTTATGCATTGGAACTATTCACGCGAAAATCGAGTGAAAGTTCATCCTAAAACTTAGCGTCACACGGCAAAAACTCGGACATTCCCTTATCTAGATCCAATAGAATGCGAGAATACGGAAAGACACGAGTGCACTAATGGTATCGGCTAAGTTAAAAGGAAATTCTCTAACTCACAACCACAAGCAAAGTACAACACCCATAGATCATCAAAAAAACAATTTAATATGAAATATAAGAAGGTAAATACTTATAGGAAGTTAGAGTTAGAACCCTCGTCTTAAGATGCCATAGCTCTCGTTTGCACAAGGCTTGTTTGACACTATTGACTCATTCGGGTTATCAATGAAGAAGTTAGAAATTAGTGGGTTAGTAGTTAGTTAGCCATGCAATGGTGGAGTTAGTTAGACATGGTAAGAAAGAAGCAACAAAAGAAAAGAAGTAGAGAGAAGGTAAGTTACACTACAAGGGAGAGAAGTAAAGAGTAAAAAGTTACACTACAATAAGGAATTAAAAGCAAATGAAAGCACAAGTAAATTGAAATAAGGAAGAGAAGTAGTACTTGTATTAGCTTGTCACCCTTCAAATACAACACTTACACACTCTCTCTCTTTCACTCTAATGGCTAAAACTAAAACTAGAAGAAGAACAACAACAACTACAAACTAAAAACAAGACTACACAACTTGCTCTAATTCTGAATCTGCTTCAACTGAAGACCCCTGGGGGGCATTTATAGGCACCAGGGGGAAGGGGGCCACGTGGGTGACCCGTGGCCCGAAGCGCAGGCGCGCGCGCACCCAAAGGGCCGCGTTTCCACGGCCCGTGTTTTCGCGGCCCTGCCAGGGCGCCGCGTGCCTGGCTTCGGGCATCGCGGCGCCCAGTCTGTCTTCTGACGCCTTGATCTGCTGGATTTGCGATTTGATACCCTGGGCTGACAAAATCTTCACTCTAAAGCTAATGGCTATTTGGTAGGCTTTTAATCACCAATTAAATGGTGATTTAGGTCTTCTTCTTCATTTGCACACCATGGGCCTAGGATCAAGCAAGCATGGTTTTATTAGCAAAATTTTACATGAAATAAATATGAGAATGTGATGAAAATTATACAAAATTAGAGACTAATCACCTGCCAGTGATGAGCGACACTGGTAGGGAGATGATTAAAATATCAGACAGTTATGTTAATCATAATTGCATAATTATAATACCTATACCTGAATTTCATATATAACTTCCATTCCTCATATTACATGCTATCTGATAACCCTGATACTGATATTCCTGATACTGACTGACACATGTACAACTGATATACATATACTGACTTGATTACAATATAGTACATGATTCCACTAACATGACATGACAACACCATTAATATAGTAACTTTCAGCAACTCTGGTCGTATATGCCCAGTTGATGATGAAGTGAGGTATATGGTATATACAAGAGGGTTTCCTTGTTTGGATTATCCCCTCGAAGTACTAATCTCATGGAACCGGAGATTAAGTTTATACAATTGGTTTTCCTACGCATACATTTTACATATGATATATACTGTTCATACATGCACACATAAATTTGTTCTAACTTGATTCCATCTGCATTTACTGGTCACTGCATGCTTGCCTTGAAAGCTCATGATCCACTGATATTTTTTGTACACGTGTATTTGCTTTTGCGCATGTCACTTGGCATTCTTATGTACTCGCTGGGCTGAATCCTGATAATCCTGAATTTACATGTCCAGATAATGGAGCCTGGAGTATCAGGGACTTCCTGTTGCCGATCGGAGTGCGCAGTGGAAGCGTAGAAAGTCCCAGAATCAGAACTTGGCGGAAGCTTGGAGAGTTAGTAGCAGATCCTCCTGATCCATTTTCTTTGACTGGCTCTCGAGATCCCTTTCCAGCATGTGAGCATCTACCAGATTTATCTTGTAAATCTCTTATAATTCGTACCTTTGCATGTTCCAGTGATGTAATATTCATGTAATATTGAATCACATGCAATGATAACAATGTACTTGGATTGTAATGTTAGAATATATATTACCATTGTACTTCCGTACTCTGATTCTTAACTATAATGATATGCTTAGGGTACGTATGTGAGGGTATTTCTACCCTGCGTATGTACGTTACAGTAGCGTCCCTGTAACCGGTGGGATGAGGCGTTACACATAAGCACATAGTCTCTCTGTTCAAGTTACTCCAAAAAAGTAACAAACTCAAATTACCAGAGGTCAGACATCCTGAAGAAGTAGGGAAATCAGATGATCCTCGCTACTGTTTATACCATAGGATGTTGGGACAGCCTACTAAGAGTTCCCAAATCGTCAAGGATGTTCTTCAGGTTCTGATTGACGCAGAGGTACTTAAGCTCCGTCCAGAGCAGAAGAAGGTGACTGCTAATATGATAGCTACATCACCTCTTTAATTCGGTTGAGATCTCCCACCAGCGCCAACCAGAGTGGTTCCTATCTCGAAATCGAAAATAAGAGTGATCAATCCTCATCCTTATAACCAGAAGAAAAAGGGTCTTTTCTATTCCTACACCTCGAGGAGAGACAATGTGGGTTCATCCTAACATTGTCGAAAGCCAACAGTGGACTGAAATACACCTAGAGAGGGGTAAATAGGTGTTTTGCTAATCAAATACAATTTTAAAGTTAATTATAAAAAATTATGCAAACAGTCACTCAAAACAAGAATTGAAGCTGAATTCTCCGTGAAGGGCTCTAGAACTTCTTCTCTTTGATTCCTCTAGATAATGAGTTGAGGTGCTCAATTGCCTCCTTGTTGAGATGAATATTGACCGATAATGAAAATGATGGAATGAAAGAAATTATAGAATGCAAGATAAACAATTACACCAGTGTGAAAAATGAAAAGTAATAGAGAGCAAGACACAAGCAATCACAAACACAAGGAATTGTTCCGAGGTTCGAGCCACCGCTCTATGTCCTCGCCTTCACCACTATGAAGGATTTCATTATCCTCTAAGGGATCTTCCACAAAGGGACCTTCCACAAAGGGACCTTACACAAAGAAATTACAACTTAGTCTACACAAGACCAGAGTATACAACTCCACCAACTCAACCTTCTACACAAGAGGTAGCACTAAGCCAGTTGAGGTTACAAAGCTCTCAGTGATTCAACAAGATCAAAAACACTCTCTCTTACAACTTCCTATAAAGTAGAATGTGAAGTGTGGCCCAAGAAGTTAAGTGAGAGATGAAATTCAGTTAGAAAGAATGGAGGAGCTTTAAAACCAACTAAAAATAGCTTTGGAAAGAAAGAACTTAAAGATTGGAAGCCAGAAAATTTTTTCTCTTTGAAACAAACTTGAAAACATGTAAACTTGTGTATTTTTTTCTTTAAAACTGAAACCAATGACCCATATATATAGGCAATGAATAAATATCATTTATAAATCATACCAGGTCATTTGGGGTGTGTTTAGACACTTGGAAACCAAAAATATCCGTTGGAATCCACTACAAACAAAACAGATTCAAAAACTAACCGCTATAGCCAGCTGGTAGGCTGTCGATCGATCGGCCGGTCGACCGACAACTTATACTAAAAAGAGCCGTTGGCTCTGGTCGACTGGGCGGTCAACCGCTCGACAGTTTAAAATAAAAATATAAACTGTCGGTTGGCCGACCTGATCGACTCGGTCGGTCGACCGCGTCGGTCGACTGCAAGGGTTAGCGGTTGACTGGTAGGTCGACCGACAACGTGCACAAATGTGCACGCCCATAGTCAAAGGCCCGGTGGACCGCCCTGGTCGACCGTTTTCGCCTGAAATGGGCACCGGTCGACCGTTCAGGCTTGAAACAGTTTTCTGTATTAATTTTGAATTTCAAACAATTTTCAAATTATTTTGTATTAGTTTATGGGTAATGTAGCAATATATAGGTGATGAAATACATGTTCTAAACTTGTTATAAAATTTTGAAAAACTTATGAGATATGTATCAAATCCAAACATGCAAAATACCAATACTATCAAAACTTATATTTTTCGAAATTGTGTATTTTGTGAGTGTAACTTCTTGAGCATCATTACTATATTCTACACTTTAACAAACTAATATCTTATAAGACTCTAGGTGACTACAAGTTCTTCAACCGGGCTTCTCCACTAGGAACGTTGAATGCTTTGAGCTTTGATCCTGTATTTGAGTTTTCTTGAGTCTCCAACATCTTTCTTTAGAAGAAGAAAACTCCTTGAATCCTTAGAATCCTGAGATAAACTTAAACACTTGAACTTGATTAGTACAAATAATCACATATATTTTATTATCATCAAAATCATAAAACTGGGTGATTGTAATTTTGGGCCAACAATCTCCCCTTTTTTGATGATGACAAAACATATGAGTTTTTAAAAAATAAAGATAGAAAAGAGCTTGGATAAGCTCTCCCTCAAGTTATGCTATCTATCAAGTACAGAAAAACATTATGACTTTAAATGAATTTGACAATATAATCAAGTTACACATATGTGCGTATATAAAGATGATACCGATATAGAATAATATGCAAATATAGCCCACCATCCTTCCAATCCTCCTTCCTCCAAAAACAATATGCAATGAATAAAAACAATGAATCATGGCATTGCATATAAGCATGAAAATGAATATAGAATATCAAACAACTTAATTACTTAATATCTCTCCCCCTTTTTGTCATGCATCAAAAACGAAAAAAACATCAACATGAAAGAGATATTAATTTGAAAAAAATACATGTATAAAGGAAACAATTTCAAAACTTATGAATCCATAATACAAACATTTAACTCACCACAAATGAATGAAAATCTATTATAATCTAGTGGCTTCATAAAAATATCCACAAGTTGACAATCGGTGAAAACATAATCAATTTCAATATTGACTTTCTCATAGAGATCTCTAAGAAAGTAATATCGAATATCTATGTGCTTGGTCTTCCTATATTGATTTGCATTTTTGGTCATATGAATGGTGCTAGTATTATCACAAAATATTTTAATTTAGTCATAATGCAAATCATAGTCACGGAGAGTATGTTTCATCCATAGACTTGTGCATAACAAGCCCCGATTGTAATATACTCCACCTCGATGGTTGAGAGGGCTACAAAATTTTGTTGCCCAAAGGCCTCCACTCTAGTTTTGATGATGATTAACTCATGTAGTTATGTGTACTAATATCTTGTGATGTTTAAGTTTCAGATCATTAATCAAGATATTTGTTGGTGAAAGCTTCCACACATCTTTCACATGTTGATTCAAGAGCCCGAGCGTCAAAGATCATATATAGCACTTGCTCGGTGGATCAAAGAGTTTTGGATCGAGTCGGCTTGGAGATGCGCTCTACAAGAAGACATCGGTACCTTAGTTTAGTTTTGTGTTTAGATCCAAATTGTAAAGATTAGAATAGTATGATATGCTCAAGTTCACAACACACACACGTTTCATGTTTTGGTTTTCGGTTTTGGTTTAACCAATCTTGGTTTGCATGAATAGATTTTATATCAAAACAAGTTTACTTGGTTTAATGGATATTAGATTTGTTCTATATACATGCATGCTTCAACTTCCTAGACAAACTTAGTTTTGACTTACTTATTCATGTGTTATGTTTTGGTATTTCTAACAAAACATATTTTGGAATTAATGACAAAAATTAATATGTATATGTTTCATGTATATGGATTTCTATCCATATGCATCATGCTTCAAAATGTTTAAATATCATGTTTTTGTATTGGAAGAGTTTTGGACAAAACGTATTTTCTATTCAAAATCCAAGTTTAGAAAATACAGTTTTTGGTTTTTGGTAAAATGATAAGATACAAAAATAGTTTTAATTGCTTGATATTTGAGTCAAAACTTTTATCATATGTTTATATATCAATGCAAATTGTCAAAACTATTTTTGGGGATTTTTTAGTAGTTTACAGAATTTATTGGTTATTTAATCCCTCAGGTTTTTGATCAGAACAGACTTTCCAGGCTAAGTCGGTCGACCCTAACGGTCGACCGCACCAAGTAGCCGTCGACCGTCCGGGTCGACCGACGTGCACAGATACGTGCACGCTGGCTGCCTATGGGCCGGACGACCGCTCGGGTCGACTGGGTCTGAGAGCAGAGCTCTCTGTTGTTTGGGTCGACCGGGGCGGCGTCGACCGGTAGCTGCCAACGGGCAGAATTTGACCGTTGGACGGTCGACCGGACCGGTCGACCGGCAGTGTATTTCTGCTGCCAACGGCTATATTTTTGGGGTCTATAAATACCCCAT
>JAVJIF010017888.1:0-92550 GCA_038442645.1 Agave tequilana
TTGTGACTTTATTTACATATATATAATAATAATAATAATAAAAAAAGAAAAAAAGAAAAATATATGTATATATATAAATAACTAAATAAATACTTAGCCACTAATTAAGCTTGTTAGCCGTGCCTCAAGAAGCATGCCAAGTCACGCCTAAAGGTGGTTAAGTCCTTAGTATTCATGGCCTAGTTTACTTGAGTCATCGAACCCGAGGAATGTTTTCTCATCTGGTGCCCTAAGACTGACTGGTTTGGGAGTCATCGGTAAGAGGCTCGTTACAAGGGTAAATAGAAAGCCTAAGGAATCTAAGGAAATGTAAATAAATAAATACTGTATATAAAAAAAAAAAAATATATATATTGTAAATAAATAAACTTAGTCTAAGAAAAGATCCTTCATATTTATAGATGTATATATACTAGGATTGATGCAAATCCAGTTTTTGATCTTTTCCTTAAAAACTTAACCTAAATTGAAAACAAAACTCTAATAGACGCTTATAAGAGGAATGACAAGTTTAGGATAACCTGAAACCTATAACTCAAGTGAGAATCTTTAAAACATGGATCAAAATTTTCACTAACACTTTTATTTTTTTTATGGATTTCGTGGGTGCAATCCGCTGAAAACCCTCAGGAGACAACACTCCTCCTCTAGGGTAACCTAGAGGTTTAACGGCTTGTTGCACGTGCTCAGTGCAATCGTGTCACCTACGAAAGTGGTGTAATAATCTAGTTAGGATTTTCTTTCTTTTTTTGCTCGGGGACGAGCAAAAGCTAGGTATGGGGGTGTGATTATAGTTCATTTTTGCATCATCTTCCACCTCTATACTATGCATAATATCAATAAAATATGTTTTTTACTCTTTTTCTCTCTATTTTTGCAGGTCCATATTTTAATGAGAGAGGCCCATAAATCCATGCAATTATCAAGATAAAAGGGGATTAATTCAAAGCCCAAAAAGAAGCCCAAGAGTGAGCCCAGGATCTGAAATCACCCACGCATCCAGTCAGCATTCTAGAAGATCCATGTGGCCACACCTGCAACAAACTCGCAACAGAATTCGCTGGCATAACGGCCTACATTCTGCAGCGGAAACGCGGCTCTGCCACGGATCCGCGGCAGTTATCTGGCCGTTGAGCCAGCGATTGATCCCTAGCTGTCTGATTCTGGGACCTTCTTCTCCTGAGGCCTATAAATAGACCATCAGGGCCATGCAAAAAGGAAAGGAGAGAATAGAGGAAAGAGCTTGTAATTTTTGGAGTTTTTCTCTAGGTTTTATTGCTCTTAACCTTCTTCTTCCTCCTATAATTCTACAAGAGAGAGATAGTGAGAGAGTGAAAGCTTGTAATCAAGGGGTGACAACTTGAAGCAAAGCAAGGATTAATCCAATCTACTTTCTCTTCTTTTACAATTTCTAGTGCTTTTCATTACTTGCTTTATTTCATTCAAGCTTTACTTTCATAGCATGTTATCTTGTTGTTTTCTCTTTATTGTAATGGATAGCTAACTTCTTCTAACATGACTAGCTAACAACTAATCTTGCTAACTTCTAACTCTTGGGTGAATGCTAATTCTTAATCTTGCAAATGTTGAGTCTTTTTCATCCCCGATGGGTCACTTTCATTCTTGGCAATCTCTTGTTGTAATTGTCCATATGATTCATGTGTGCCTCATTTAGAGCCTTGTCTTGAGAACAAGTGCCTTGATGGAATATGGAGATGGAACAACCAAACATATGCTATTTGTTGTACAACTTTCTTACTTCAATGCTAACTTGTTGTATGGCCTTGAATGTCTAATGAATTTTGTATCTTCTTCCTTAGCATCCCTTGAGTGACACTCCCGATTCCACCATGAAATTCTATCTTGAGAGCCGATGAAATCAATGAGGCTACAAGACAAGTCCAAGATGATCACCCCATTAAAGGGGAAAGTAACTTGACCAACAAGTAAGACAAACACTTGCCGATGAATCAACATGAGGCATGCTTCACCCTAACGGAGATTAGTAAGTTAGCAAGTTAGTAAGGTTAGCTAGTCATGACTTTTTTCCATTCTAAAAGTCTTTTGCAAGTTTTCTCTACTTTAGTTTTCTTCCTAAAAGCAATTCTTGTTTTCGAATTCTTTTCATTCTCTTTTCATCGTTTTTACTTTCATGTACAAACCTCAACCAATTCTTTCACCTATTTTCCATGTCTTTTCATTCTTTTGAAACAAAGAAGAACTTTCATTTGTCTTTCTTCAACATCAAACCGTAAAGCTTTCATCGTGAGCTCTTCTTGTGGATTCGACCTGTTAAGCTAATGCTATAACGGAAGTATCGAGGGTACATTAGCACATTCGAGCTTTCATTGATTTCATATAATACACCTTTTGAGTGCTAGTTCCACCCGCGATCAATTGCTGTGAAAACACTAGAGAGTCAGGAAAAATTCGCACAAAAAATCTTATTGAAACTGGCCATTAATGGGGTATTTATAGCCCCCAGAAAAATATAGCCGTTGGCAGCAGAAACTGCCAAAAATGACCTACCGGTCGACTGTGCAGTCGACCGTCCAACGGTCATATTTTGACCGTTGCCAGCTACTGGTCGACCGCCCGGTCGATCGAAACAAACAGAGAGTTGCCTGCATGCAGTCGGTCGCCCGTGCGGTCGACCAGACCATGAGGCAGCCAGCGTGCACGTATCCGTGCACGTCGTCGACTGATACGGTCGACCGCTACTTGGGGCGGTCGACCGTAGGGGTCGACCGACCTAGCCTGGCACAGACTGTTCAGGTCAGCAAAAACATGTAATTTTTAATCCTAAAAATTCCCATTAAATCTCTAAAAATCCACAAAAATAGTTTTATCATTTTTCATTGAAATACAAACTTGTGTTAAAAAGTTTAACACAAATCTCAAACATTTTGAACTATTTTGTGTTATAGAAATTTTGCCAAAAAACAAACACTGTATTTCTAAAACTTGGATTTTTGAATAGAAAATACGTTTTGTTCAAAACTCATCCAAATACAAAGACATGATATTAAACAACATTTAGGCATGATGTATATGGATATAATCCTATTACATGAAACATATATATATATATATTATATATATATATATATATATATATATATTATATATATATATATATATATAATATATCCATGTTTTTGACATAAATTCCAAAATATGTTTTGTTAAAAATACCAAAACATAAAACACATGAATAAGTAAGTCAAAACTAAGTTTGTCTAGAAATTAAGCATGCATGTATATAGAACAAATCTAATATACATTAAACCATGTAAACTTGTTTTGAATCTATCTATTCATGCAAACCAAGATCGGTTAAACCTAAAACCGAAACCCGAAAACCAATATTCAAAACATGAAACGTGTGTGTTGTGAACTTGAGCATATCATACTATTCTAATCTTTACAATTTGGATCTAAACAAAAAACTAAGTTATGTACCGAATCTTCTTGTAGAGCGCAATCTCCAAGCCAACTCGATCCAAAACTCTTTGATCCGCCGAGCAAGTGCTATATATGATCTTTGACGCTCGGGCTCTTGAATCAACATGTGAAAGCTTCCAAATCATCTTGTTGAAGCTAATCACCTACTAATAACTTGATTAATGATCTGAAACTAAAATCACAAGATTATTAGTACACATAACTACATGAGTTAATCATCATCAAAACTAGAGTGGAAGGCCTCTGGGCCAACAATCTCCCCTTTTTGATGATGACAAAACTCATGGAGTTATATATGCATGGATTAAAGTTAAGCTTCAAAGAAGCTCCCCCTTAACTCATGCATAAAACAATAATATGCAATGAATGACAATGCATAACCATGCATAAACAATAAAAGGTTCTAGATACCAATGAAATGTTTAAAAACCAAAACACGCTCTAGATACCAATTAAAATTAAACTAAATTAAACTTAATATATGCAAAACATAAACATGCATATATAAACTCAATCAAACTCAAAACTTAATATATGCAAAACATAAACATGCATATATAAAACTCAATCAAACTCAAAATCTTTCTCCCCCTTTTTGTCACTCATCAAGAAGGGGTAAACAGTCAAAACAAAATAAAATCTTCTCACCCTTTTTAATACAAAGAATCAATCATCAATAAGGGTTAGATGCAAAACTAAATCAATATATTTTTCTCCCCCTTTTTGTTCGAAACCATGAATCAACAAAAGGGTTAATAAAGACAATGTTCTCCCCCTTTGTCTAAAACAAAAACAAAACCAAATAGGGGTGACTATTAAGTGAAAATTTGTCGAAGAATAGCATCTGATGCCAATTGAAAGGAAACAAACAAAAAATTTGATACTTATTTAAACAAAACACATGAAATCTTGATACTAATTGAAATTAACATAATAAATTTTGAATGTCCTAAACAAAAATTTTGATAACCAATTGTAAATATTTTTCATTTTGAACATATGATACCAAAATTAATTTTCAATCATAAAGTATGGGAGTGAAAAACAAATACCAATTGAAAGATGTGTGGCCCAAAGGCCTTTCACCCTAGTTTGATGATGATCAACTCATGAATTATATTTACTAATGATCTTGTGCTAATTAGTGACAGATTCATGATCAAGATCTTAGTAGATGCAAAGCTCAACAAAGGTTAAAAGATCAAGATTTGGAGCTTGCATGTTGTGATCCAAGGAGCTTTGGATCAAGCTTGGACCAAGTCAAGATGATGTGAAGCTTCAAGTGAAGACTTCAAGAAGTTGAAGACTTGGTCTAGGTATAGAATTGTATTTTTTGTTTAGTAAAAATGTAAAGATAGATAGTTGGTGGATTGCTCAAGTTATATCACACACACACACTCTTGATTAGAACTCTTGATTTAAAGTGCTTTCATAAAATTTTGTTTAGAAAAGAATTTTTTTTGGAAAAAGATTTTTCTTTAAGACAAAATATTTGTTGGTTTTTGGTATTCTCTATCATGTATATTCTTTAACCAAACCAAGTTGTATACTAGATTTCAAAAACATAGATATTTCATATTGATTGTGGAGTGGATCATATCCATACACACTATGCTTTTAAATGGACTCAAATATCTTGTTTTTGTATTTGATAAAGGTTTGGAAAAACATTTCATGGAAATTAGGTTTTTATCAAAAGAATTTTTACCAAGTATTTTACCTTGATAGTAGTATGACACATGCTCATACTCTATGATTTTTCAAGACCATAACATTTTATCCAAGACCCAAAACCAAATCCAATTTCCAGGTCCTGGAAGTTCTGATTTTCAGAATTTCTCAGTGACCGGTCGACCGCAGTCGACCGGCACTCGACCGACATGCACATTTTTTTTGTGCATGTGCGTATCAGTCGACCGGGACCGACGATACTCGACCGACCCAAACCTGTTGCTCTCTGGAAATTGCCAGTCGACCGGACCGGTCGACCGACAGTTCATTCCAGAAGAGCGGTCGACTCACCAGTCGACCGGTGGCTGCAACGGTCAGAAAAATGACCGTTGGCCGGTCGACCGGCGGTCGACCGCCAGCTCTGACAGAACCCCAACGGCTCTATTTTTCTGAAGCCTATAAAAAGGGATTTTGTCATCTGTTTTGGGGTTAACATTTAGGAGACTTCTTGAGCTGTTTTTCAGACACTTTTAGAGGAGTTTCTCTACAAGATTTTAGTGCAAATACTTCCAATCAAAAGGAAGAGTTTTTATCAAGAGAGTGTTAAAGTGATTTCTTGAGTTTTCCATCAAAGCTTTCTTTCTTTGCTTTCTCACACCACACTTGAGCTATCCATTGCTAGATATTCCTATAGGTGTGTTGTAGTGAGAGTGCTCTTTAGGTGATCAAGTGTTGTGATCATCAAAGAGATCTTTTCTTTGTATTTGAGGAAACGGGCAAGTGTGCTCGTTGTTGTGGCTAGAGTTCGGTTGTGAACTCTTGGTGGTTCGAGGTACGGCCTCGGCGAGTCGGTGGACTTGCGTGTGTACGGGACTTGGGAGTCCGAGGGTTTGTAGGTGTACGGCACCGAGGAGAGATCCGGTGGGATCTTGCATAGTGGAAATCCTTCGTGTGTCGAAGGCGGGGATGTAGAGCAAGTGTGCTCGAACCTCGAAACAAACCCTTTGTGTTTGCGATTGCTTACTCTTCCCTCTCTCTCTCTTTGTCTCTTTTATATCTTGCATTGCTTCATTATTGTCTATCTCTATATGCTTGATATAATTGCTTGTGAGCTTAATTGATAAACTTGCTTGGGATTGCTTGATAACACTAGTATTCAACCAAGAGAGCCAACGCGGCACCTCAACCCATTCAAGGGGAATCTAGAGGAGCTTGTCCAGAGCCTCGCAAGGGAATTCGGCAACACTCTTGAGTTATACATAAGTGTTCAATTAAAAGAAGTTTTATTTGGTCAACTTAGTTTTAATTCCGCATTATTTGTTCATTAGTGACCATTAGATTAGCCATCACCTATTCACCCCCCCTCTAGGTGATCTTACAATTGGTATCAGAGCTAGTGCTCTTGATAAGGGTCTAACAACCTAAGAGTTAAAGATCCTACATTTGGGCTAATCACAATATTTGTTGTACACACACCCTCACCATGGACTTTATGTCACCACCCACCTTTGACATTCTTAACATCCACATTTGAAAGTTAAGATGTCATTATTCTCAAAGCCCTAGGTTATAATGTATATCTTGCCACTACTAATAATGCTTATTGTATAGATGGTAAGAATCTTGAGGCTAATACAAAAGCCCTAAATGCTTTGAAGAGTACCCTAAATGATGATTACTTATTTAGGGTTGCTAATATTGATATGGCTTTTGTAGTTTGGAACACCCTCATCTCCCTTGCGAAAATGAACAATACTATGCGGGGAGCGATTCGGATATTGGAAGCGACACTCCAACAAGTGCTACATGGTCCAAGGGGATGACCCCCTTGAGGTAACTTCCGAATCCGAGGATGAGGACATGTCATATGATGAGCTTACTTCATTTTGCCATATGATTATTGAAAAATATGACATGATAAAGAAAGAAAATAAAAATTTGAAAAAGGACATTGCTTGCATGCATATAGAACAAGACTCTTTTAGAGATAACATTGCATGCTTAGAAAAAGACAACAATATTTTGAAAAAGAAATTTGATTGCATGCATGTAGAAAATGATTCTCTTAGAAATAAACTTGCATGTTTAGAAAAAGAAAATGAGAATTTGAAAAATGAGAATGTTTCCCTTATGTCTAAATTGAATGATTTATGTGAAGGGAATATGTCTTTGAAGGATAAGATTGCTATGGTAGAAAAACAAAAGAAAGTATTTTGCAAGAAAACAAATCTTTAAAAAGAAAATTTGTTGAAAAAGAAAAAGATAATGTTTCTCAAAAGAAAAAGAAAAATGATTCTTCATCTCATCATGCTTTTCATGCCACTACTAATGAGATTAAGAACTTGAAAAATAAGATAAATAATTTGAGCTCTAATTTGAGCACATGTGCATTCAATCATTCTAAGTTGGAATCTTTGTTTCAAAAGAAACAAGTTCCACATGCTCAAGCACATCATCATACTCATCATGCTCATGCTTATGGTGCACATCACGATCACAATCACACTCATAAGCATCATGCTAAGGTGTACATTTGTACACATTGCGGCCGCAAAGGCCATCTAGCAAGATATTGTTTGATAAGAAACCATATTTATATTTTGCTAAGTATAATAGATTTTGGGTTCCTTATAACAATGCTAACCCCAAAGGACCCAAGAAAACATGGGTACCAAAAACCCCCACCTTTTGATTTTGATGTAGGTGTGGGATCTCACAAAACGTGAGAAGGTTGGTACCTTGGTAGTGGTTGCAATGGACATGATGGACATACACTTGGTTGCATCACTATCAAGGAGCTTGGTGGGACAACCACCATACTTGGAGCTTTGGAGTTGGTAACAACCTCTAAACTCCTATTTTATTTATGTACATGCTTTATACTTTTATCATATTCATAGCATGTTCATGTTTTAAGATTTTTTTTTGTGCTTCATGTGGTATTTACATGCTTAGATGTAGAATATTTCAAAACTTGTATCTATACATGTACACATAGTGAATTACAATTGACTCATATATGATTGAACTTCATGCTCACTTGTATCCACTCTATGCATGTGTATAATCTAGTTTTGATGATTCTCTTTTATACATGTTTTTGCCAATTATTTTTTTTGTGATTTACTTCATGTATATGGGTGCTTAATTCAAATCTAATAAATATACATGTATACCCGTGAGTCTTTTGCCTTCATGCAAACATTTAATAGACTCTTTTAATATTTGGGATATGTATGCATATTGTTAGATTTGTATAAACCATACATATACCATGAAAATTGTTGATTTTAGTGAAAAATGATTTTTCATGATTTGTTGTTAAAAATTTGACTTATGATCGTTTTGGGCTTCAATGACTATTTTCATGTAGATACTATTTACATAACCTTTGAACACTCTATCTTTAAGAAAATATATAATTTGGAGCTTTATGGAATATGAGTGCTTGAACTTTTATGTATTTAGTATTATTCATGAAAAACATATGATTTTTTATTTATGAAGGATCTTTAACTAGTTTGTCAAAAATTTATTTAAACTAGTTATCTATTCTTCAAGTATTGCACATGATTCTATTTTTATGGATAAATTCTTTTGTGATTTCAAAATTTTTGATGCTACATTGTATTGAATATTAGTTTAGATGTTAGTATTTGTCAACACTTGGATTTATACTTGTACACCTTATGGACCACAAATAATCTATATATGATTGGTTGAATGCTTATTTGTGCCTATTAGATGTACTAGTATAGCCTTGTGTTGATGATCATTACATTCTTAAACTTGTATTCCCATTGGATTTATGTTTTGATCATGTGATTTCATTTCATGTATAAGTTTCTTTTGCCAAAACATTAAAATATACATGGATAACCCTTGAGTCATTTGCTTTTCATGCAAATCTATTTATGAGGACTCAATTGTATTTGGGGATATGTATGTATACTTAATGTCTTGTCAAAACATACATATGCTATGAAATATAATTTTGATGATTTTCATATATTAAAATTTGTAATGATTTTCGTATTTTCAAAATTTATGATTTTAAGGAATATTGAGTTTTATTGCAACTTTCATGATACCATGTTTCACATAACACTATCACACTCACTTCTTTTTGATATGGACTTTATGGATAGAGTGCTTTTTAGTGCCTTGTGTTTCATTGATCTTTCATGAAAAACTTTTTAACTTATTCTTTGATGGAAGAATCTCGTACTAGTTCTTAAAACAAGTTCATTTAACTAGTTCGAATTCTTCATATGGTAAATTATATGATGTATACACTTATGCTTACTTTTCAATTGGTATCATTGGATATTTTCAATTGGTATCAATTTGACTCTTGTTGTATATACTCATATTTTGTTCTTTCATATATGTATGTATCTACTTCAATTAATATACTCCTTTCATACATATATATGATTTGTACTTGTGCTTTAGCTAAAATTGACTCTTATATTTTTAAGCACAAAGTTGTTAATGCTAAGCTTACTTCAAATCTTATTTATCTTCAAGCTTATGCATTGTATTTCATAATTGGTATCAAATTCAAAATTTGGTTGTTCTACATTTGTACCTTAAAAGAAAATATTGTATTTTTAAGATATTTCAAAATTTTGCTTTCATAAGAAAAATTCAAAATTTTTGATTGTATTGTCTATATGCAAGGAGAGCTTAACATCTCTCTTACATATAGATTCATGTTGAGTATATTATAAATTGAGGAGATTGACAACTCTTCTTTTCATGATATACGTGTGTAGGGGGAGCTTCACATCTCCTCTTATGCATGACATATTATACGTTATGTGAATTAGGGCTTGTCATCCCTCTTTCATGTAATGTATATGTGTCGGGAAGCTAACTTAACGTCTTCCTCTTCATGAATTTATATCGCATATAAATTTATTGATTGATTTGTATTTACCCCTCCTTGATCTCTTTGTTTTTAACAAAAAGGGGGAGAAAATTTGTTTGATGTATTTTTCTTTGAACCCTTTGTTGATGATTGACAAAAAGGGGGAGAAGAATTTGTGATTTTATATGCATGATTTCATGATTTCCTTACTTAAGGGGGAGAAAGATTTGACTTGTGCTTTTACTCATGCATACCAAATAAATAAAAGAATATAAAAGTTTGAGAAAAAGATTTGTGCATTTTTGTGCATTCATTTGCATACATTTTTATGTACTTCATGAATATCTATTGCTTATTTATTATGCATGAGTTAAGGGGGAGCTTCTTTGAAGCTTTACTTTAATCCATGCATATATAACTCCATGAGTTTTGTCATCATCAAAAAGGGGAGATTGTTGGCCCAAAGGCCTTTCACCCTAGTTTTGATGATGATCAACTCATGAAGTTATATTTACTAATGATCTGGTGCTAATTAGTGACAGATTCATGATCAAGATCTTAGTAGATGCAAAGCTCAACAAAGGTTAAAAGATCAAGATTTGGAGCTTGCATGTTGTGATCCAAGGAGCTTTGGATCAAGCTTGGACCAAGTCAAGATGATGTGAAGCTTCAAGTGAAGACTTCAAGAAGTTGAAGACTTGGGTCTAGGTATAGAATTTGTATTTTTGTTTTAGTAAAAATGTAAAGGATAGATAGTTGGGGATTGCTCAAGTTATATCACACACACACACTCTTGATTAGAACTCTTGATTTAAAGTGCTTTCATAAAAGATTTTGTTTAGAAAAGAATTTTTTTTTGGAAAAAGATTTTTCTTTAAGACAAAATATTTGTTGGTTTTTGGTATTTCTATCATGTATATTCTTTAACCAAAACCAAGTTGTATACTAGATTTCAAAACATAGATATTTCATATTGATTGTGGAGTGGATCATATCCATACACACTATGCTTTTAAATGGACTCAAATATCTTGTTTTTGTATTTGATAAAGGTTTGGAAAAACATTTCATGGAAAATTAGGTTTTTATCAAAAGAATTTTTACCAAGTATTTTACCTTGATAGTAGTATGACACATGCTCATACTCTATGATTTTTCAAGACCATAACATTTTATCCAAGACCCAAAACCAAATCCAAATTTTCCAGGTCCTGAAAGTTCTGATTTTTCAGAATTTCTCAGTGACCGGTCGACCGGCAGTCGACCGGCACTCGACCGACATGCACAATTTTTTGTGCATGTGCGTATCAGTTGACCGGGACTCGACCGATACTCGACCGACCCAAACCTGTTGCTCTCTGGAAATTGCCAGTCGACCGGACCGGTCGACCGACAGTTCATTCCAGAAGAGCGGTCGACTCACCAGTCGACCGGTGGCTGCAACGGTCAGAAAAATGACCGTTGGCCGGTCGACCGGCGGTCGACCGCCAGCTCTGACAGAACCCCAACGGCTCTATTTTTCTGAAGCCTATAAAAAGGGATTTTGTCATCTGTTTTGGGGTTAACATTTAGGAGACTTCTTGAGCTGTTTTTCAGACACTTTTAGAGGAGTTTCTCTACAAGATTTTAGTGCAAATACTTCCAATCAAAAGGAAGAGTTTTTATCAAGAGAGTGTTAAAGTGATTTCTTGAGTTTTCCATCAAAGCTTTCTTTCCTTGCTTTTCTCACACCACACTTGAGCTATCCATTGCTAGATATTCCTATAGGTGTGTTGTAGTGAGAGTGCTCTTTAGGTGATCAAGTGTTGTGATCATCAAAGAGATCTTTTCTTTGTATTTGAGGAAACGGGCAAGTGTGCTCGTTGTTGGTGGCTAGAGTTCGGTTGTGAACTCTTGGTGGTTCGAGGTACGGCCTCGGCGAGTCGGTGGACTTGCGTGTGTACGGGACTTGGGAGTCCGAGGGTTTGTAGGTGTACGGCACCGAGGAGAGATCCGGTGGGATCTTGCATAGTGGAAATCCTTCGTGTGTCGAAGGCGGGGATGTAGAGCAAGTGTGCTCGAACCTCGAAACAAACCCTTTGTGTTTGCGATTGCTTACTCTTCCCTCTCTCTCTTTGTCTCTTTTATATCTTGCATTGCTTCATTATTGTCTATCTCTATATGCTTGATATAATTGCTTGTGAGCTTAATTGATAAACTTGCTTGGGATTGCTTGATAACACTAGTATTCAACCAAGAGAGCCAACGCGGCACCTCAACCCATTCAAGGAATCTAGAGGAGCTTGTCCAGAGCCTCGCAAGGGGAATTCGGCAACACTCTTGAGTTATACATAAGTGTTCAATTAAAAGAAGTTTTAATTTGGTCAACTTAGTTTTAATTCCGCATTATTTGTTCATTAGTGACCATTAGATTAGCCATCACCTATTCACCCCCCCTCTAGGTGATCTTACAAGATGAAATACAAGTTTTCTCCCTCTTTATGAATAACCAACAAAAACAATGCGTAGGCTTGATACCAATTTAAAAGTAATAAATTGAATTAGGATAATCATTGAGCTTTTCAAGCTTAGCATATACCAATTGAAAATTGAACCAATTGAAAAGCAATTGAAAACTAATCAATTGAAACAAAATTAAAGCTCAAGCACTAGCATAAACAAGATTTTGTGCTTAAAGATATAGGGATATAATAAGCACAAATAAAACATATATATGTATGAAAAATAGATACCAATAGAAATTGATATTCTTGGAATAGAAAGCATACATACATACAAACATATATGAGTATACAAGAAATGTCAAGATTGATACCAATTGAAAGAATTCAATGATACCAATTGAAAATAACAATAATATCAAATGTATATCTCATATTACTACCACCCAATCATGGTTCAAGTTTTAAATGATTTTCATTTAAAGTATACATGAACATGATCTTCCATCCAACCACCCATTGAAGGTAGGGTTTTCAAAAATAGGTTTGAAAATAGAGTACGTTTGAAAATCTCTACCATAAGAAGAATACGAACTAGTTAAATGGAAAATCTTGTTAATTAGTACGAAATCCTTTAAGCAAGGAATAAAACAAATTGTTTTTCATGAAACACATGTAAATCACATGATCACTAAACACTCAAAATTCATAAAGTCCATATCATAGTCTCATGAAAACAAATCATGAGTAAACTAATAAAGTGAGTGCACAAGTATAATATGACACATATCAACATGAAAATATTCAATTAGCTCATATGAAATTCCTTGAAAACATGAAAAACTAGATTTTCATTACCAATAGAAATTACCTAAAAACATGAAAATCATCAAAATGATTTAAACTTCAAGGCATATGTATGTCATGTAAAAACTAAAGTATACATACATATCCTAAACATAATGAGTCCACAAAAGTATATGCATGAAGGCACGTGGCTCAAGGATGTACATGTATAATCAATAGTTTGGACAAGATAGACATATACATGAAGTTAAAACATACATGATCATAAAACATGTCCAAAATAGGGAATATAGGTTAGAATGCATGAATCATCAAAACTAGACTATACTAGCACATCTAATGGGTACAAATAGGCATTCAAGCACAAACATAAAAAGATTTACTTGTGGCCCATTCTATGTACAAGTATAAATCCTAGTTTTCATGAAAACTAACATCTAAACATATATTCAAATCATGGAGCACGAAACGGGACATAAATCAACATGAAAATCATAACATGATTATTATGTAAATCCACATGCTATTAGAGCTATGATGTGCATAATAGCTAAACAAATGGTGAGAATACAACATATGGGTCCATATAAACATGGGTGATCTCATAAGCTATACATGCATGTCAATGGTCTAATACATGGCATTTAACATACTTATCAAAACAAAACAAAAATCATAAACATCCACATGATCATTATGTATATGCATGTGCATTAGATCTAGGGCATACATATTAGTTTAAACAAGGTGAGAACACTAAATATAGATCCATATAAAACATGGGTGTCTCAAGTAACTAAACATGTATAACACTAAACTAATCAACATGACATAAGCATAATGAACAATAAGACATGCTATAGAATGATGAACATGAAAAGCATGCAAATAAAATAGGAGTTAGAGATAGATACCAAAACCGATGAAGGCACCTCTCTAGTTCTCCAAACCAATGGTGGTCTTCTCCACCAAACTCCCTTGAAAGTGATGCATCCAAATTTGTTTTCTCTTAAGCACGGAACGCATCCACTCCAAGGCACCAATACTCTCACGTGATGCGAGAGCCCACACCTACATCAAAAATTTTAGGGGTTGTCTTTGGTACCCATTTTCTTTTGGGTCCATAGGGGTTAGTATCTTTCCTAACCCAAACAAGATTATTTGCTAAATTTTCAATATGTAAACGATCATAGCAAAATCTAGCAAGGTGACCTTTTCGATCACAATGTGTACAAGTGTACACATGAGCATACATGTATTGGTGGTGACCGTGGAAGCATGTGTATGCCGTGGAGGGTGTACATGTAAAAATGGAACTTGTTTCTTGCGAACCAAGATTTCCAAGCGTGTATGATTTAAAGTACATTGGCTCAAAGTGGAGCCCAAATAATCTACACTTTTCTTCAAAACATTTATGTCATTTTCAATAGTTGAAGATAAAGTGGAGCATGCAAAAGGTGTGCTAGAAGAAGAAGCTACACTAGTATGGCACACATGAGAATCAATATCAATTTTCAAAGATTCATTTTTCTTTAAAACTAAATCCAATTCTTTAGTAATGAAATCAATTTTATTTTTCAAAACAAGGTTATCTTTTAAACAAAAATCCAATTTAGAAGATAAAATCTCATTGTTTTTCACAACATCATCACAATCATTTTTGCTTTTCAAAACATCAATCTCTTTTAGGGTAAGGTCTAGTTGAGATCTTAGTGAGTCATGTTCACTAGTAATCTCTTCCTTCTCTTGCAAAACTGATTCAAAAGTTTAGCACAAATCCTTCATTTCTTCTTTTAGTTCAAGATTATTCTTTTTCAAAAGATTATGTTTTTTCAAAAATTTTTCAAGCTTTGAGGTAAGTTCCATATTTAAGGTTTGAGCTTCTAAACAACCATCGCAATAGGAACTAGAGCAATCATCTAGTTGAGAATCTGATTGTACCTCAAGGGAGTCTTTCCCTTGGACCATGAGGCAATGCTCGTCGGACTTGTCTCTCCTAGATCTCCTCAACTTGTTGATAATCACAGGTAACTCGGGAGACGTCAATATACTCCAAACTGCAAAAGCCGAGTCATAACGATCAAACACATATAAAAGATCTTCATTGAGAGATGCTCTATGTGTTTTAAGTGCTAATGCATTGGCCTTTTTATGCTTGCTATTATTTAGGTGGGATTCTTGAGTGGAGGCTTGATAAACTAGATGACCTAGGCTTTTCAAATGACTAGTCATCTTGGCTATCCAAAAATTATGTCTAGTAAAGTCAAACATAGGAGGGCTAGCCATGAGTGCAAACTAAATGTGTGCAAATGAAAATACAAATGAAGATTAGCAAACCAAGTGTAGGCTGTCTAAAAATCACTAAAAGACAAGCCATTAAAAAGCAGAGTTTCAAGTTCTAGACGCGTGGGCTCGACACCCGCGTCTCAACATCAAGGCGCGTGGGCTCGACACCCGCGTCTCAACATCAAGGCGCGTGGGCTCGACACCCGCGTCTCAACATCAAGGCGCGTAGGCTCGACACCCGCGTCTCGGTTATAACCGCCCTGGTTATGGGGCTAGTCGCCGCCCACATAGCGGGGAGGTCAGCCCCTCGTTGTGGAGCGTTTTTAGGGGGCACGTTCACCCTGGAACCCCTATAAATAGCCCCGTCGCTATTGAAGAAGGGGTCGGATTTTCTTTAGTTAGACGACAACAAGACAGAGACAGGAGAAAGAGAGCTAAACTCTTCAACAAGCTCGCTGCGTACGAGTTGTCCTTTGCCTACCTTCTCTTTGAGAGTTTTGGTAGACAGAGCTGTGTTACTCCTTCTACCAGCCAAAGAGAAGATCCCTGACGATCCCGACGGTCATCCGGTCAATGGAGAACAAGATTCACTCTCCACCGCCACACGAAGAACCCAGCATTAAACAAAGGGAGAATTCAAGACTCAACATCCTCCCTCCCTTGTAACTGGAAGGGAAACAGTTTTGTTGTAATTTTTCATCTGATTCAAGGAAATTTTACAGCACCTCTTTTCTTTCTTTTCCGGCGCGTACAAGAGATGGCGACTCCGCTGGGGACTACATTTGTCACTGATGAGCAAATCGTGGCGCAGGATGACGTCCTCCGTAAGGGGAAGATGGTCGAATCGCTCATTGTCGAGTTCGACCAGGCGAAGTACGAAGAGTTTCTCTCTTCCGGCTCCAAGAGCCCAAAGACCCGCGTCTGCCGCCAGGTCTCGACGGGGAATGGCCCCGAGGCCCGATCTGTGGCTCTCTCGGGCGCTGCTACTGCCAACTGTGCCAAGCAAGGTACACGCGCCAACGCCTCTCAGAAGGCCCACGTGGTCCCAGGCACAACTGCCTTTGCGACCAACCGCGTCGCACAGAACACCCACGTCAGCGTCTCTCAGGAGACCCGCGTGGTTAAAATCTCTGATGTTCAGCATCAGGATGTTGTTGGTCTCTCTCCACCTCCGCGACGCAACCGGAACGCTGAGCGTCGACAGAGGAGACGTGCGCGTCAGCTGCAAGTTGGAACCTCTGGTTATCTGACTGAGGCTGGACGCAGCATACAAACTGGCGCCTTACTCGCGCCCCGCGAAGTCCGCGTTTGGCGGCCCAAACGCGAGATTCCTTCAGTTAGGTCCTCTGAGGACCAACTCACCAAACGCCAAGGTGAAGCCTCTGCGCCTTGTCAAGCACAAGAGGCACGCCTATAGACGTGGGGCCCAGCAGCCCACTCTCTCTCAAGTGTCTCTGCCCCGACACACCAAGCAGCAACGCGACAGGCGTGTCTTGTCTCAACAGAGACGCCAGACGCGCGCTGAACAGCTGCGGCGCGAGAACCGCGTCCCTGAAGCCTACGTCCAGGCTGTACGGCACATGGATGTCTCCCATCTTCGACGTTGTGAGGCTAATCTTTTCAATCCCCCTCCCATGGATTTGAGGGATTATTTGATGAAGCAAAGAAGTGCCAATCAGGCCACTTCGTCGTGTTGCTACCAACGGCTCATCCATATGCTCTCTGAGTGCCGTTGCGGATCAAGCGTACATCAGCAGTCTTTAGTCAGACAGCTGACCCTGATTCTCCCGTCAGCTAAAAGAAGACGCTCCCACAGAAGGAGAACCTTCTCTAACGTTAAGTACCCGGAGCTCACTGCGAATATGACAAGCAGGAGCAAGGGAAAACAACCTGCAATCAGCTCAGATGAGTCTGACTCTGAACTGGAAGGGGTGTATCAACACACTCGCACCTAGACTGGGGCCATTCCCCCAATTGACTATAATGCCTTAGCCCATGGCATTAAAGTGAATGATTCTCACTCCGCCGTAGTGGAATCGAGGGCTTCGAACTCTTCCGTCGAGAAGGAGACCTCCGCCTACATGACAGGCACTCCTGAGGAGACGGCTAAACGTTTAGAACAGATTCAGAAGGCACAAATGGATATGATTCTTTCTCAGTAGGAATCTATCAACTCCCTCAAGCAGGCGATTGCACAGCTGCTCGAAGACAGGAGGAGGTCTCCTCCTAAAAAGTCAAAGGGTAAAGGGAGAAAGGGAGAAAGTTCATCTTCCGAACCTTCTGAGGAGACGCGGCGATCTACTTCCGACTCATCCAAGTCCTCGTCGCAAGTAAAGGGCTACCAAGACCCGGGAAAGGCTCATGCTAAAAGAATGAGTCAACTGGGGCGATTTGTGCCGAAAGGGAAGGCCCCGGATTATTATCATCAGACGCGCCGGGGGTTGGGCTATGTATCAACTCCGGTCCCATCAGCCTCCGATTCTCAAGAATCGTCGAGCAATGATTACTCTTCAGACACATCATCTTGGGAGTCAGATGTCAGTGTCGGCAACATCTTCAAGGAACTTTCAGTGAACATGGTTTCGACAAGCCACCTGGAAGATGGAAATGAAGAAATGATCTAATCTGATACAGATCCTTGGATCAAACATTTAAATGCTCTTTGGGACACTCGCTTTGAACAGCGCGAGCCACCCACAGAAGACAAGGTTGTTCAGATCAACCTAGGAGATGAGGCTAACCCTAAGCCCATCTTCATAAGTGACGGCCTGTCACCTTCGGAGAAAAAGGATCTAATATCTCTTGTACAAGAGTATATAGACGTCTTCGCCTGGAATTATGAGGACATGCCAGGACTCGATCCTCAGGTGGCTATGCACTGCCTCAACATCAATTCGGACGTAAAGCCTGTCAAACAACAGCAGCGACGGTTTCGTCCAGAAATAATGGAGGCAATTCAATCAGAAGTCAGAAAACTTATTGATTCTGGCTTCATCAGGGAAGAACAACATCCCGACTGGGTAGCCAACATCGTCCCCGTCGCCAAGAAGAACGGAAAGATCCGGATCTGCATCGACTTCTGCGATCTAAACGAGGCCTGCCCCAAGGACGAAATTCCCATTGCCGATCACAGATGTCATGATTGACAATACTTGTGGATTCGAACGAATGTCCTTCATGGACGGATTCTCAGGATACAATCAAATCAAAATGTATCCTGATGACGAAAAGCATACCTCCTTCAGGACACCTCTAGGGGTATATTGCTACACCGTCATGCCCTTCGGACTGAAAAATGCAGGGGCAACATACCAAAGGGCCATGAACGCCATTTTCCATCAGCAAATACGCAAAACGGTGGAATGTTATGTTGATGACATCGCGGTGAAAAGCCGCACTAAAGGTGATCACATAGCGGACCTGAAGGTGGTCTTCGACATCATGCAGGCTCATCAATTAAAGATGAATCTCACAAAGTCCTTCCTAGGGGTGGCCAGTGGCAAATTCTTAGGATTTGTTGTAACATCCACCGGAATTCACTTGGACCCGGAAAAGGTTCGCGCTATCCAAGAGATGCAACCCCCGAGAAATCTCAAAGAACTCAGGGGATTGCAGGGACGATTGGCGTACATCCGCAGGTTTATCTCAAACCTCTCCGGAAGATGCCAACCCTTCGCTAAGTTAATGAAGAAGGGTGTCTCATTCATTTGGTATGATGCTTGCCAACAAGCGTTCGAGGAAATCAAGCAATACCTCACCCAACCACCAGTCCTTGCAGCTCCGTATCCGGAAAGCCTTTCCTGGTGTACGTCCGGGCAATGGATCATTCTTTGGGAGCTTTATTAGCTTAGAATAATGATCACGGACGTGAGCAAGCAATCTACTATCTGAGTAGAACAATGATCGGAGCCGAACATCGGTATAACCCGATCGAGAAGGAATGTTTGGCATTAGTGTTCGCTATTCAGAAAATGCGGCACTATCTGGTAGGCCAAACTATAAACGTCATATCAAAAGTCAACCCCCTGAGGTTACTTATGACTAAGCCTTCATCATTAAACGGCCGGCTGGCAAAATGGGCCATATTGCTCTCCCAATATGAGATGCACTTTTTACCACAAAAGGCCATTAAGGGACAAGCAGTGGCGGATTTCCTAGCTGAGCACCCAGATCCGAGGGCAGCCAAAGTCTACGAGGATCTCCCAGATGAAGTTGCTAAAGTCTGCCTGACTCAGACATCGTTCAAAAGTCAAGTATGGCAACTTTTCTTCGACGGTGCATCAAGAACAAGCCCAAAGGGACACGTAGTGGCGGGGGTAGGAGTAGTACTCATATCCCCACAAAATTATGTGATTCCCCGAGCTGTCTCATTAACTGAGCCTTGTTCCAACAATGTGGCGGAGTACAACGCTCTTTTGATTGGGATGCAATTCGCCGATGAGATTGGCGTTAAAAATCTCGAGGCATACGGCGACTCTAAACTCATCGTCAGCTAAGTTCGCGGGGAGTACGAAGTCAGACATGAGGACCTAGTACCCTACCACAACGCAACTATCCGCATGGCCGAGGGATTTACAAGCTTCTACATCGACCATGTACCGCGCAGGCAAAATGCGCACGCGGATGCACTCGCATCCCTCGCGGCCTCCTTAGCTCTTCCAGCTGGAGCAACGGGGAAGATATTCGTCTACAGCCACAACCTGTATTGCCCGAGAAATGCTCTCGAGGGCTATCAGGAGTCAAAGGGAGATTGTCAAGGCAAAGAAGCACTGGAATTGTCAACCGGTCCAGAGCTTAAAGACTGGCGATTCCCCTACATTGATTTCGTCTTATACGACATTCTGCCTGAAGACACCAAAGAGGCGGCTGCCATTCGAAAGAAAGCCCCAAAATTCTATTATAATGCGATTACGCGAACATTGTATCGTCGATCGCATGATGGGATCTTGCTCCGGTGCCTCTCACCAAAAGAAGCCCAAGAGGTATTGAGAGAAGCCCACGACGGTATGTGTGGAGCCCATCAACCTGGCCCAAAACTGGCACATCGACTCCAAAGATTGGGTTACTATTGGCCCAAGATGGTTACCGACGCCGTCACCTATGCTAAAAGATGCCACGCTTGTCAAGTGCATGGGGATTTCATCCATCAAGCACCAGGGTATCTCCACTCTACAGCCTCTACCTGGCCATTTGAAATGTGGGGGATGGATGTGGTTGGCCCTATCAGCCCACCATCATCAAAAGGACATCGGTTCATTTTGGCAATAACTGATTATTTCTCTAAGTGGGGCCATTCCTTTGAAGGAGGTCAAATCGTCGAACGTGATCAAGTTCGTGAAACATCACGTTATTTACCGTTTCGGTGTACCTCGACGAATTGTCCATGACAATGGACCTCAGTTCATTAGCCAGGCTTTCCAGAGATTCTGCGCTAAGTTCAGAATCCAGAGTGTGTCCTCAACGGCATACTATCCTGCCGCTAACGGCCTCGCAGAAGCTTTCAACAAGACCATTGGCAAGCTTCTCAAAAAGTTCGTCTCGAAAAGTCAATGGGACTGGGACGACAAACTAGGTGAATGCTTATGGGCCTATCGCACAACTGTGCGAACCCCAACTAAAGCTACGTCATTTTCTTTGGTATACGGGTGTGAAGCTGTGCTCCCACTGGAAATCCAAATTCCATCTCTACGCATCGCCTTGACAGCGGAGATGACAACAAAGGAGAAGCATCGACAACCTGTATTGCCCAAAAAAAAGCACTTCTCACAAACAAGGATCCTATAGGATTGATTTAGCAATGAAATGCTCAAATTTGTGTGAGAAAACTAGATAAATTTGAGAGAGAAAAGCTCAAGAATTTTTTTTTGAAAACTCAAGAGAAGCATTCTTATAAACTCTCTTTTGATATGTAAATGAATCTTTTAAAGCTTGTTGAGAAAACTCTATTGAAGATGAGAAAATAAGCTCTTGAAAAACTTCTTCAAAACTTACTCAAAAATCCCCATATTTATAGGCCAAGAAAAACTAGCTATTGGAATTCAAAAGTCAAGTATACTCCTGACTCAGACATCGTTCAAAAGTCAAGTATGGCAACTTTTCTTCGACGGTGCATCAAGAACAAGCCCAAAGGGACACGTAGTGGCGGGGGTAGGAGTAGTACTCATATCCCCACAAAATTATGTGATTCCCCGAGCTGTCTCATTAACTGAGCCTTGTTCCAACAATGTGGCGGAGTACAACGCTCTTTTGATTGGGATGCAATTCGCCGATGAGATTGGCGTTAAAAATCTCGAGGCATACGGCGACTCTAAACTCATCGTCAGCTAAGTTCGCGGGGAGTACGAAGTCAGACATGAGGACCTAGTACCCTACCACAACGCAACTATCCGCATGGCCGAGGGGTTTACAAGCTTCTACATCGACCATGTACCGCGCAGGCAAAATGCGCACGCGGATGCACTCGCATCCCTCGCGGCCTCCTTAGCTCTTCCAGCTGGAGCAACGGGGAAGATATTCGTCTACAGCCACAACCTGTATTGCCCGAGAAATGCTCTCGAGGGCTATCAGGAGTCAAAGGGAGATTGTCAAGGCAAAGAAGCACTGGAATTGTCAACCGGTCCAGAGCTTAAAGACTGGCGATTCCCCTACATTGATTTCGTCTTATACGACATTCTGCCTGAAGACACCAAAGAGGTGGCTGCCATTCGAAAGAAAGCCCCAAAATTCTATTATAATGCGATTACGCGAACATTGTATCGTCGATCGCATGATGGGATCTTGCTCCGGTGCCTCTCACCAAAAGAAGCCCAAGAGGTATTGAGAGAAGCCCACGACGGTATGTGTGGAGCCCATCAACCTGGCCCAAAACTGGCACATCGACTCCAAAGATTGGGTTACTATTGGCCCAAGATGGTTACCGACGCCGTCACCTATGCTAAAAGATGCCACGCTTGTCAAGTGCATGGGGATTTCATCCATCAAGCACCAGGGTATCTCCACTCTACAGCCTCTACCTGGCCATTTGAAATGTGGGGGATGGATGTGGTTGGCCCTATCAGCCCACCATCATCAAAAGGACATCGGTTCATTTTGGCAATAACTGATTATTTCTCTAAGTTCAGAATTGATGTTTAGGGATATGTATGTATACTTAGTGTAGTGACAATTCATACATATACCATGAAATAAAATTGATTGTTTAATGAAAATTTGATTTTTCATGTTTGATGTATTTATGTTTAACTTCATGTATATGTCTATCTAGTTCAAACTAATCTTATACATATACATCCTTTTTGAGCCACGTGCTTTCATGCATCTACTCTTAGTGGACTCGTTGAGTTTTGGATATGTATGTATATTTTAGCTTGTATTAGACATACATATGCCTTGAAGATTAAATAAGGAGTTTTATATGATTTTTCATGTTTTTGATAGAATTATGTTTTAAGGAATAATTGAGCTTAATGAAATATTTTTCATGATTTTGATCTTCACATATTATTTGTACACTCATATCTATTGCTCATGTTTTGTTTCTCATGAGTTATGCTTATCATGTGATTTCATGCTTTATGAAAAATAACTTTGTTTTATTCCTTACTTGAAGGACTTCGTACTAGTTAACAAGTTTTCCATTTAACTAGTTACGGTGTTCTTCATTTTGGTAGAGATTTTCAAACAAACCACATTTTCAAATCTATCTTTGAAAACCCCTACCTTCCAAGGGCGGTAGGATGGGAGATCATGTTCATGTATGCCCTAAATTGAAAATCTTTAAAACTTGAATTATGATTGGGTGGTAGATAATATGATGTATACACTTGAACTTATTGTCATGTCAATTGGTATCATTGAACTCTTTCAATTGGTATCATTTTGATCTTCTTGTATACTCATATATGTTTTGTATGTATGTATGCTTTAAATTCCAAGTATATCAATTTCTATTGGTATCTATCTTTCATACATATATATGTTTGTGTTTATGCTAGTGCTTGAGTTTCAATTTTGTTTAAATTGATTACTTTTAAATTGTTATCAAGACTATGCATGACTTTAGTTTGTATTTCATAAAGGGGGAGAAAATTTGATTTTGTATTTCAATTGGTATTTGTACTCCACTCTTTATGATTAAAAGTTGTTATTTTGAACATATGATATCAACATAAAATTTGTTTATATATTTTCAAAATGAACAATTCTTACAATTGGTATCAATGTTTCTATGTAAAATCTTTTCAATTGGTAAAATATTTACAATTGGTATCATATTTAAGAAATTCAAAATTTGCTTTGGTTTCAAGATTCATGTTTAAGAATTCAAGACTTATGTTTAATTATAATTGGTATTTCCAAAATTTGTTTAAAGAAAATATTCAAAGTTTTGATTTGTATTTCCTATATGCAAGGAGAGCTTAACATCTCTCTTACATATAGATTCATGTTGAGTATATTATAAATTGAGGAGCTTGACAACTCTTCTTTATATGATATACGTGTGTAGGGGGAGCTTCACATCTCCTCTATGCATTACATAATATGTGTTATGTGAATTGGGGCTTGTCATCCCTTCTTCATGTAATGCATATATGTAGGGAAGCTAACTTAGCGTCTTCCTCTTCATGAATGTATATAGCATATAACATTTATTGATGTTTGTTTATTGGTATCAAGATGCTTCATTGACATATTTTCAATTGATATCACGTTTTTAAAGTCACCCCTTATTGACTTTGTTTTTTTTTGTTTTAGACAAAAAGGGGGAGAACTTTGTTTGTATTGTTTTGGTTGACAAAAAGGGGAAGTAAGATTTTTACCCCTCATTTTATTTATGTTTTTTTTTGATTATTCACCCCTTTGTTGATGATTGACAAAAAGGGGAGAAGAATTTGAGTTTTGTTTCTATATATGCATGATTGTGTTTTTGCATATACCAAGTTCATGCATAGGGATAGATAATAAGATATGATGATGCATGCTTTTGTTTAGTATCATGTGCTTTCATTGCATATATATTATGTTTATTGTGATGCATGAGTTAAGGGGGAGCCTTCTTTGAAGCTTAACTTTAATCCATGCATATATAACTCCATGAGTTTTGTCATCATCAAAAAGGGGGAGATTGTTGGCCCAATGGCCTTCCACTCTAGTTTTGATGATGATCAACACTCATGTAGTTATGTTTACTAATATTCTTGTGTTTCTAAGTTTCAGATCATTAACAGGATATTAGTTGGTGATTAGCTTCAACAAGATGTTTAGAAGCTTATCATGATGATTCCGGTGCCAAAACTTAAAGATCATACCTTTGCACTTGGAGAATCACGGAGTTTTGGAGCAAGTCTACTTGAAGATGAAGATCATCAAGAAGACTTAGGTATCTAGTTTAGATTATGAGTTTTAGATCCATGTGTAAAGCTTAGTTTAGTTGATATGCTCAAGTGCACAAAACACACACGTTTTATGATTTGGTATTTGGTTTCATGAATAATAGATCAAAACAAGTTTACATATGTTATATGTATAGTAGATGTTTTCTATTTATACATACATGCTTTAACTTGGTAAACAAACTTATTTTGACTATCCTATTCATGTTTTGGAAAAATCAAGTTTGACAAAAATACAGGATTTGTTTTTGATAAAATTTGCAAGACACAAAAATGAATTGATATGTTGATATATTGTCTTGAAATTTTTATCACAGGTTTATGTTTCAATATAAAATGACAAAACAATTTTTATGGAATTTTCAGAAAAGATAAAAGATTTTTATAAAATATTTTTTCCAAAAATTCTGACCTTGATTTGTGCTGACAGGCTGGTCGGTCGACCGTGTCGGTCGACCGCACCAAGGGGCCGGTCGACCGACCCGGTCGACCGACGTGCACAGACGTGCACGTCTGTTAGGTACAGATCCGGTCGACCGGGTCGGTCGACCGATGTGAGAGTTCTGCTCTCTGGAAGTTTTCGGTCGACCGGGCCGGTCGACCGATAGTGCCCAACGGTCATATTTCTGACCGTTGGCGGTCGACCGGCCGGTCGACCGGTGGCTGTCAGAATTGCCACATCAGCCTAACGGCTAGTTTTCTGTTTTGGCCTATATAAACCCCATTCCTTTGGGATTTTGGCTAAGGTTTTTAAGAGGAAAAATTCTGGTTTTCAGTAGAGTTTAAAAGAGTTTTAAAAAGAGTTTTAGTGCTTTAAACTTCTAATCTTTATTGTTTTGGGTTTTTGGAAAATCAAAGAAATAGGAATTTGGGATATTTGTATTGGTTTTCATTCTCCATCTTTTACAAGAATTTCCAAGTGTTTTCTTTGTTGCTTGTTTTCCAAAAACACCTAGTTTCCACACTTGAGCTATCTTCTATCCTAAACTATTAGGATCTTTGTTTTGTGGAAAAGTAAAAGAGAAAAGAAAAGAGAAAGAAAAGAGAAGTTTGTGGTTGTGGAACCACTTGTTGTAAACCCTCCTTGCTTTTGTGAATCCCTCTTCGGTAGAGGTGATCAGAGTGGTATTGTGATTGGTTTGTGAGCCTCTTAGGTAGAGGTGGTTGTTGTATTTGGCTACGGGCCGTATCCCTCTTCGGTAGAGGTGGATTGTGGTTGTATAGCCTCGGTGGCTTTGTAAGGTTGAGAGAGGAGTTTGGTACTCCTATAGTGGATTGGGAAATCCTACACGGTGGTGTAGGCGGGGATGTAGAGCTAGGGGCTCGAACCTCGAAACACATCTTGGTCTTTGCGTTTGATCCAATTTCTCTCAACTCTACTCTTTTTACATTTGTGCAAGCATCATCCATTCATATCATCATATATACTTGTTTGTGTTTTGAGCATTGTTTCATATTGCCTTGCATATATTTCTATTGCAATTCATCTATACTTGCTTGGCTTAATTGTGTGCATTGTATTGCTATATCCTTGATTGCTTGGATTGCTTGTGTGTGTGTTTCATCATAGCATTTCATTCTTTACTTGTTCGATCATATCTCAATACAACACGGTTGCATTGCGCACCTCTAACCCATTTAAGGGGAATTGGGAGGAAGGAGTTCAGAACCTCGCAAGGGGTATTCGGCTCTTAGTCGTGTTTTTGAGAGATTGTTGCATCACTCATTCATAAGTTTTAAAAAGATCATTAGATTAGCAATTACACCTATTCACCCCCCCTCTAGGTGTATTTCAGATACAAGTGTGAGCAAACAATTCCCAAGCATATGTTAATATAAGCACAAGTATATCAAGCAAGTAATGAATATGAACGATAAAATCATGCAAGATATAAACACAAGTGAGAGATAGAGAGAAGCAATCACAAACACGGGATATTTGTTTGAGGTTCGAGCACCCTTGCTCTACGTCCCCGCCTTCAACACTATGAATTCCACTAGAATCGATCCCACCTGATCACTCGGTGCCTCAACACCTACAAGGAGTTCACACTAGAACTCTTGGACTCACTAGTCCCTCTCTTATTCCTGCAAGAACTACACACGTAAGCACACTAACTTGCCGAGGCCACACCTCTATACTGAGCTCCCACAAGAACTCGAAACGACACGAACCCGCAAGTTCGCCTCCTCAAATACAAGAATGAACACTTGGTGATTTCAACACTTTGATCACCTAAAATTCTCTCACAACAAAGATCCTTATAGGATTGATGTAGCAATGGATAGCTCAAGTATGTGTGAGAAAAACTTGGATAGAATTTGTGATGAAAACTCAAGAAATCTCTTTTACAAAACACTCTTGAAAAACTCTCCTTTTGATATGAAAGTATTTGGCTCTAAAACAAGTGGAGATAAACATTTAGAAGTGTAGGAAAAACTATCTTGAAACCCCACTTAAAATCTTATAGAAAACAGTCTAAGGGAACCCCAATTTATAGGCTACCAAAATATGGCTGTTGGAGGCTAACTCAATAGGAAATCCTGCTGTCGGTCGATCGCCCAGTCGACCGCCAACGGTCAGATTTCTGACCGTTGTGCCATCGGTCAACCGGTCAGTCAACCGAGGCCTGGATACAGAGAGCAGGAGCTCTCTGCCGGTCGACCGCCCGGTCGACCAGGGCCAGATCCAGAGAGCAGAGCTATAGGA
This sequence comes from Agave tequilana, assembly GCA_038442645.1. Lineage (NCBI taxonomy): Eukaryota > Viridiplantae > Streptophyta > Magnoliopsida > Asparagales > Asparagaceae > Agave > Agave tequilana. The sequence continues at coordinate 27,646 of JAVJIF010017888.1, forward strand.
TTGATTTAGCAATGAAATGCTCAAATTTGTGTGAGAAAACTAGATAAATTTGAGAGAGAAAAGCTCAAGAATTTTTTTTTGAAAACTCAAGAGAAGCATTCTTATAAACTCTCTTTTGATATGTAAATGAATCTTTTAAAGCTTGTTGAGAAAACTCTATTGAAGATGAGAAAATAAGCTCTTGAAAAACTTCTTCAAAACTTACTCAAAAATCCCCATATTTATAGGCCAAGAAAAACTAGCTATTGGAATTCAAAAGTGTCAAAAATGGCATGTCAAAACTAGCTATTGAAAAACTTCTTCAAAGCTTTACATGCAAATCTACTTATGACACATCGTCGAACGTGATCAAGTTCGTGAAACATCACGTTATTTACCGTTTCGGTGTACCTCGACGAATTGTCCATGACAATGGACCTCAGTTCATTAGCCAGGCTTTCCAGAGATTCTGCGCTAAGTTCAGAATCCAGAGTGTGTCCTCAACGGCATACTATCCTGCCGCTAACGGCCTCGCAGAAGCTTTCAACAAGACCATTGGCAAGCTTCTCAAAAAGTTCGTCTCGAAAAGTCAATGGGACTGGGACGACAAACTAGGTGAATGCTTATGGGCCTATCGCACAACTGTGCGAACCCCAACTAAAGCTACGTCATTTTCTTTGGTATACGGGTGTGAAGCTGTGCTCCCACTGGAAATCCAAATTCCATCTCTACGCATCGCCTTGACAGCGGAGATGACAACAAAGGAGAAGCATCGACAGCGACTCCAGGAACTGGAGGCCTTAGATGATAAACGTCTGCAGGCCCAACAACAAATCGAGCTCTACCAAGCTCGTATTACCAGAGCCTTCAACAAGAAAGTTAAAATGCGAACTTTCAAAAAAGGCGATCTTATCTTAGCCGTCAGAAGACCCATGGTAATGACGCACAAGACAAAAGGAAAATTCCAACCCAAATGGGAAGGACCATTTGTAGTAGAGTCAGTCTACTCAAATGGGTCATATCGCCTCATAACCTCAAATGGCGATACACTCATGATGCCGATCAATGGCAGGTTCCTGAAGAAATACTATCCTTAGATGGTATTCTTCCGCTGATCAAGTTAAAAGTACACCTCTGATCAAAGTAAGAAGAATTTCTTCATTATAACATCCGACGCCCCCGACGGCTAAGGATAGAGAAAAATGTTGGCTTCTAAGCCCAACATAAGTCTTCGACAACTCATCATGCTGAGGGGAATAGCATGGCTAGCCCAACTCAAACGGTAGTTGGTAAAGGCACCTCAAATCCGTTGATAGCTGAGGGTTTGCTAAAAATCCTAAGTGGACTTGGCTCCACTCTTTCCTCCAAAATCCCTTACCAATTCTCATCCACAGAATGGTAGGTCTACAAAATACAACCATTACTAAGTTAACACTATACCTCTGGTAATGGAAACTTTTCAATATTCCTTGTCGAGTACAAATTTTGTTTGTCAACTCTACACGGAGTATCAAACTTTCAAATTTGCCAAGTTAACACTATACCTCTGGCACTTCAAATTTTCACTTGTCAATTCTCACCAATAGAATGACAGGTTCTCAAATTGCTCTTATCATGAGTCAATCTTTGTCAAGTTAATACTATACCTCTGACAAATTACTGTTAAAGTTTAACACCACACCTCTAAACAGTAATCAGGTTTCTGTCAGGTTTAATATTACACCTCTGACAGTCACTTTTCTTCAGACTTCCATATCGAAGCTGAAATAGATGATGCTAACATTACACCTCTAGCATCAAGTCATTGCTAAGTTAAACAATACACCTATGGCCATGACTTTCCCTCGGACTTCCTTATATAAGCCGAAATGACCAATGCCAAGTTCAACATTACACCTCTAGCATTATCCTCACTGTCAAGTTAAACATTACACCTATGACAGTGACACTTCTGAGTTAAGTTAATATCACACCTCTGACTCACATCCTTATCAAGTTAACATTACACTTCTGACAAGATCACTTTCAACCCGTTAAGTTAATATCACACCTCTAACGGTAACAAACTTTTCTAGATTCCCCACGAGTCTAGTCTCACTTGTTATTCTCTTCAACAGAATAACAAGTCTACCTAAAAACATTGTTAGGTTAATACTACACCATCAACAGTGTTTCCATCAAATCCCCAGCTGAGCTCAATCAAGTTAATCCCAAACACTTGATAAAAGTTCACCCTCCCTGGGGGTACCAATTCTACTTGTCACTTTCTCTTATAAAGTGGCAGGTCCACCAAAAATTATTTCATCTCTGTCAAGTTAATATTACACCTCTGACAGTATTGTGAGAGTTCCTGAAATAGGATCTTCCCCTACAAAGTTTGACTTATTAAGATTATCATCATAATTTTGACAAAGTTAAAGATTCTTTGCTTCTATGAGTCTAACTGAAGACAAAAAGTTCAAGACAATGAAAGAGGTAAAAAGAAAAGTGTCACTTTTATTTATATCCAGGCATACGAAAGTGATACAAAACGCTCTCTTATATAATATGATTGAGTGTTACAATTAAGGAGTACAAAGAAGTCCCTCTCTCTCTCAGAGGCCGTACTCACTCCTTGAAGCCGCATCTAATTCCAAGTGCACGATCTCCGAAGAAGAAGGCGGGCTTCTCCAGCTTGACGCGATCATCTGTTGTGAATGCTGCATCGGTCATAAGCACCCGAAGGGTTGTCATATCAACATTGGAGAGCCTTTCCTGGCGCTCCTGCGACCTGTCAGCAGTCACAGGTACTGTCCTTCGTAGCACAAAGGCCAGATCACGGTCAGCACCACCTACATGTCCAAAGTGGCGCTTCTTGGCGAGTGGGGCAGAAGGGTGTGGTACTGCAAACGAAAAGGACACTTAATCAGACACCTTATCAGAAGCAAAAAAAAAATGCTAAGTGTCTATAGTCCAGATGCAGAAGAGATACTGGACGCAGGAATTATCAAATCCGCGTCCAGACCTGCGAATCTGCGTCCATACGCAGAAGAAATACTGGACGCAGGAATTATCAAATCCGCATCCAGACCTGCAAATCCGCATCCAGACGTAAGACCCGCGGGATCAAATCCGCGTTTTGCAAACCAAGACTTATGAAAAATCTCTAAGTACTTGGGCTCAGGTGTAAGATTCATCAAAAACCTGCACCTGATGAAAAATCTTCAAGTCCGCGTCCGAACCCTTCACAATTAGAAATATTCTAAGTGAAGAATCTGAAATGCAGGACTCGCTGGCACCGGGTCATCAAACCCGCGCCTTGGTTATCAACTCAAAGACCACGTCTGAGACCGCGTCTGAGAATCAAACACGGTTTGTTTTCTGTGTTGACGGTTCTGTGTTAATGGTTCTCCTCCAAAAGATATCTTTTTGGGGTTCCATGAGCTTCCAGTAATGGTGAAGTTCAAGCCTAAACGGCATTATACCTGGGAAAAGGACTTCCTGCACGGAGGAACCGCCCCTCTGGGCCTCGGTGACGGTCGCTCTTGAAGAGGATGCGGTTGGCTTGATCTTAGGTGCCATTGGTGATTAAGAATCCAGTAATGGAGATGAACAGAGAAAGAAGAACTCTTTTTCTTAAAAACTCTAAACAAATGCGCTCGGAGAAGAAGAGATATCTCTCTGACTGTTGCCATTTATAGGCACAAGGATTCGCGAAGATACGCGGCGCGTGGCTCGATTAGTTCTGCAGCGAGTCATCGCTTGACGCGTGGAACAGATCAATTTTAATGTATCGCGAAGATCGCGCACCATGGCCCTGCAGCGAGTCATCGCTTGACACGTGGAACAGATCATTTAATGAACCGGGAAGTCCGCGCGTCAAAAGGTGATGTCCCGTCGGTTCCCCAGGCCAACTGGCAGTGCAATCATGACATGGCACAGATTCGCACCCGACGGCCGCGCCTCTTCGATGGACATGCCCCGTCATCACCGCCATAAATGCATTCAAAAAGTCGCGTCTCTCTAAGAAGTTCGCGTCTTTTCAGCCCGGCTGAACATCGCGTCTGCTTTATGGAAGATCAGTCGCGTTTTTCATTTGCCAAAAGACGCACCCATGAAAGTCGCGTCTGTAAAGCAGTACTATCTCTGCTCTTCGAAAAGAACTGGCGTTCAGTCCTTGCTTCTGCAAATCAGTTCAACAGTACACTGGCACAAGCAGACGATCGTCCACTCCTGGCTTAAAGCGCGTCCATGACAGACTAAAAGCAATCGGGGAGGTTTAGACTGTGTATCTAGACACTCAACACGATCAACTCTGGTGGCCTCAAAGAGTTCAACAGTACACTCACGAAGACCAACTCCAGATAAGATCAAACCCGGAGCATTAACAGTCCAGTCATAAAGGCGAATTCAGCTAGAGTCCAAAGTATTTCGAAATCCGTCCCAGTTAACTGCGGAATATCGAAAACTTTGAAGGGGGTTCTGTAGGCTGTCTAAAAATCACTAAAAGACAAGCCATTAAAAAGCAGAGTTTCAAGTTCTAGACGCGTGGGCTCGACACCCGCGTCTCAACATCAAGGCGCGTGGGCTCGACACCCGCGTCTCAACATCAAGGCGCGTGGGCTCGACACCCGCGTCTCAACATCAAGGCACGTGGGCTCGACACCTGCGTCTCAACATCAAGGCGCGTGGGCTCGACACTCGCGTCTCGGTTATAACCGCCCTGGTTATGGGGCCAGTCGCCGCCCACATAGCGGGGAGGTCAGCCCCTCGTTGTGGAGCGTTTTAGGGGGCACGTTCACCCTGGAACCCCTATAAATAGCCCCGTCGCTATTGAAGAAGGGGTCAGATTTTCTTTAGTTAGACGACAATAAGACAGAGACAGGAGAAAGAGAGCTAAACTCTTCAACAAGCTCGCTGCGTACGAGTTGTCCTTTGCCTACCTTCTCTTTGAGAGTTTTGGTAGACAAGAGCTGTGTTACTCCTTCTACCAACCAAAGAGAAGATCCCTGACGATTCCGACGGTCATCCGTCAACGGAGAACAAGATTCACTCTCCACTGCCACACGAAGAACCCAGCATTAAACAAAGGGAGGATTCAAGACTCAACATCCTCCCTCCCTTGTAACTGGAAGGGAAACAGTTTTGTTGTAATTTTTCATCTGATTCAAGAAAATTTTACAGCACCTCTTTTCTTTCTTTTCCGGCGCGTACACCAAGATCTCACTCCTAGGTGGTTAAACCTAAATATCAGGAGCGGAGGCTCTGATACCAATTGAAAATCACCTAGAGGGGGGTGAATAGGTGATAATGCTAATCTAATGAACTTAATGCGGAATTTAAAAATTAATTGCAATAAACAAGAGATGCACACTCAAAACAAGCCAAGCAAATATGAATGAACAATGTGAATTGATGCAAGGCACAAAGTAAAGAGAGAGAGAGAGAGTAAGAGCCAAGGGATCAAGCGCAAACAACAAGATATGTTTTGAGGTTCGAGCACCCAGCTCTACATCCCCGCCTTCACACAGAAGGATTTCAAGTCCACTAGCTTGTCCACAAAGGACTCCCACAAAGGGAACCTCCACCGAGGATTTGGGACAATCACAATTATAAGGAGTACCCAACTCCTCTCCTTACAAACACAACCTCCTCCTTGAGGCACAACTCCAAGCCAACAACAATCACCTCACAACTTGAGGGATTAGCACAAACCAATACAAGGATCACCTCACAACTTGAGGGATACAACCCAAAAGTACAAAGCCAAGAAAGATTGGGTTTACAACTTGGTGGTCTAAATAACAACCACAAACAAACGCTTTCTCCCACACAAAGATCCTATAGAATAAGAAAGTAGATGTAGCTCAAGTGTGGAGAAAACCAATGGAATGGAAATCAAAATCACAAAGAAAATCCTTGGGAAAAACTAGAAACCAAGATGAAGAAGTTGAATCAAAATCTTTTCCCAAAACCCTTTCTTAATTTTCCAAACCCTAGCAAAAACACCAAATAGATTGTTCAATTTAAAGCCCAAAAACTTCTTTTGATTGCTGTGAAAACACTAGAGAGTCAGGAAAAATTCGCACAAAAAATCTTATTGAAAACTGGCCATTAATGGGGAATTTATAACCCCCAGAGAAATATAGCCATTGGCAGCAGAAACTGCCAAAAATGACCTACCGGTCGACCGTCCAACGATCATATTTTGACCGTTGCCAGCTACCGGTCGACCGCCCGGTCGACCGAAACAAACAGAGAGTTGCCTGCATGCAGTCGGTCGCCCGTGCGGTCGACCGGACCATGAGGCAGCCAGCGTGCACGTATCCGTGCACGTCGGTCGACTGATACGGTCGACCGGCTACTTGGGGCGGTCGACCGTAGGGGTCGACCAACCTAGCCTGGCACAGACTTTCAGGTCAGCAAAAACATGTAATTTTTAATCCTAAAAATTCCCATTAAATCTCTAAAAATTCACAAAAATAGTTTTATCATTTTCATTGAAATACAAACTTGTGTTAAAAAGTTTAACACAAATCTCAAACATTTTGAACTATTTTTGTGTTATAGAAATTTTGCCAAAAACAAACACTGTATTTTCTAAAACTTGGATTTTTGAATAGAAAATACGTTTTGTTCAAAACTCATCCAAATACAAAGACATGATATTAAACAACATTTTGGCATGATGTATATGGATATAATCCTATATACTTGAAACATATATATATATATATATATATATCCATGTTTTTGACATAAATTCCAAAATATGTTTTGTTAAAATACCAAAACATAAAACACATGAATAAGTAAGTCAAAACTAAGTTTGTCTAGAAAATTAAGCATGCATGTATATAGAACAAATCTAATATACATTAAACCATGTAAACTTGTTTTGAATCTATCTATTCATGCAAACCAAGATCGGTTAAACCTAAAACCGAAAACCTGAAAACTAATATTCAAAACATGAAACGTGTGTGTTGTGAACTTGAGCATATCATACTATTCTAATCTTTACAATTTGGATCTAAACACAAAACTAAGCTATGTACCGAAATCTTCTTGTAGAGCGCAATCTCCAAGCCAACTCGATCCAAAACTCTTTGATCCGCCGAGCAAGTGCTATATATGATCTTTGACGCTCGGGCTCTTGAATCAACATGTGAAAGCTTCCAAATCATCTTGTTGAAACTAATCACCTACTAATAACTTGATTAATGATCTGAAACTAAAATCACAAGATTATTAGTACACATAACTACATGAGTTAATCATCATCAAAACTAGAGTGGAAGGCCTCTGGGCCAACAAATACATCCATTACCTTATACCTCCACATTCCAAAATTGTTTGTGTCATCAAACTTTACCACATTGATCTTCATTGGATGTGGGTTCAAAGATTTCTTCGTAGATTGACTTTCTCTGGCCATCTTCTCAATAGATTCTTTAACACAGTGCGGAAAACAATTAGTGAAAACAAATCCAAAAAGAAAAGATCAAATCTTTACCACCGAACAAAACTGTAGATAGTCTCCAAATTGATTTTCTCCACCTAAACGAAAAAATAACCCATCGTACCCGAAAAGCTCTGATACCGCTTATTAGGAATCCACGCAAGAGAGGAAGGCCACCAGAGAATAGTAAATCAATCACACGAACAATTAATGAAAGAAAAGAAAGAGAACACAATATTTAACGAGGTTCGGCAATTTGCTTACGTCCTTGGGCAAGGGAAGAGAGTTCTTATTGAATCAATCAATTATATGTTACAAATATTGTGGACACTACCCCTCCTTATATAGCCAAAGAAATCACGAAGAAAAGAAAACTAAAAACACCTAATTTGGATCAGAAACGAATTCAGAATCAGATTTGGAGACTGGGCCGCTGTAACTGTATTAGTCGACTAGGCCAATATCCTAGTCGATTAATTGCTTCTATTAGTCGACTAGGGATTTGGCCTAGTCGACTAGTCTGTAGTAAAATAGATTTTTCAACTTTCTTTTTGTATCATTAGTAGACTAGTCTGAATGACTAGTCGACTAGGTTATGTTCCTCCTGTGCAATCCACCATTGATATAATTGATACGTTCTCGTATTTGACATCATTGATTGTATCTATTTTTGGCTAACCTTCAACAGAGTTTAAAAAAACTCTATCAACAAGATTTTACCTTCTCACCACATCTAAATCATTAGCTTCTGAGAAGAAGCTGGAGACATCGTGGCAAGGACACCAGGGGCTATGCTTGCTTCAGTATGAAAAGAGACTAGTGGGATTTGCTCTGAGGGGAGCCTGTGCTTGGTGATGAAGTTCTTGTGCTCTCGTATGTGAGATCGTCGAGCGCCCTCATATCACCCTACGGCATGGTCAGGAACATTAGGGAATTGATTAGGCTAAGGGAAAAACCTCAGAAAATTCAGGAACATTTTGGAATATAACCCTATAAGAAGTAAATGAAAATTGACACATTTTGTATGCTATCACGGACCAAAAGAAAAGGAAGATGAAAAGGAAATAATTACAAATCAATGAACAGAATACAAAAAATGAAGGACATAAATAAGCAATGAGTACACAGAAATTATATCAAAGGTTGAAGAATAATTTGAAGCTTTATGACGCTAATGAGAAAAATTGAAGCGCAAGATGAGTTTTTAACATGGTTTAAAATCTATTGGTATCTGCTAATGGTTTTTAGTATAAATATCGACAATATCCACAATATTAGTTTCAATATCGGGCAACATTTAGGTTTATGGACCATCAATATCGATAATATCGATCAGATCGGTTCCAATGTCGGCCGATATTATAGGACCAATATCGTATAGGGATTGAAACCCAATATGATATTGTGATAATTAAATGATATTTGAAACCATGTTTTTTAAGTTTTAAGGGCTTGAAAAAGCATTCAAAAGTTTGTTGATTAATTAGATTACAGGGCACTACTTTTAAGACCGTTATTGTGTGATTCTAATGAAATGGAGATAGATTTATTACAACTAAAAAAATACTCCATGCCAAGAATTTTTATGTAAATGTTTAGATTTATCAAAAGCTTTGAAGACCTATGTTGCAAGGACATCCTTACCATGAAATTATGTCATGTCGAACACACGACTTGTTGCATGTATTTTTAAGAATTTGTCATGTGTGAGTGTTGTGCTCATGTTAGCATGGTCGTGTCCATGCAACATAGTTGAAGACTAGTATAACCAAAATTTCTCATCTAATTTCCTAGTTCTCAATTTCACCAAAAAGAAAACAAAAGAAGCAAGTTCTTTGCATTTTTCTTAAAAGAACTCTCTTGTTTCCTTTCACATAGAGTTCCTCGTGATGAAACATATAGCTACCTTTAAGAGGCAGTAATATTCTCATTTGATAATACCTGAGTTGATAATTAAAATAGTTAATAATGAATTTAAAAAAAATATTACTTGAATTGTTAACTTCATGGCTCAAACTTGAGTCCATCTACATCAAATCCTAATGCTCAAATCATGATGTCACATTGGCGTGTGAGGATAAAAGTGATCCAATATATTTGAACTAAACTGAAAACCAAATTCAAATTTCAAATCTTCAACCAAAAATTTTATTAGATTCTTGCTAATCTTCCAAACAACTAAATCCCCTAGTTGTAACCTATCAGCTAAATATCTAATAAATCATTTTATTCATCCTCTCAAGAGGGAGAAAGAAACTACAGATCAAACTTCTCCATCTCCTTTCTCCTCTCCCCTTGAAATGGATCGTGACTAAGAAATGTGCTTGAGGTGCAGAGATTGAGTAGGCAAGAGAAGGCAATCCAAATAAATGGATATAAAATCTTTATGATTTAATTTTCATTTAATCGAATAGCATGTTTCACCACTTTTGTCCATGAATTTTTACATCAAAACTCAATTTAAAACAAGTACAAAATTTATAGGGTGATATAGTAGCACTCTCCTTAATTTACAAAGTTTTAAAACTATTTTAGAAATTTTTTCTTTCACCAAAATAATAATAATAATAATCTGGGCTGCTCTCAGCCAATGGCCGAGAGTAGGTGCTCTCTGGCCACACAAAACCATGCAGGTCTGTGCTTTGGGCTGATCGGGTGCAGGACCGCACCCGGTCTTGCATCTTTGGTTGCACAGGGGGATCGGGCCAGCGCATTGTGCACACCCCATTTTTATAAAAAAAACAAAATAATAGGAGCAAGGGGCCCACTAGGCTTCACCCCAACTAGTCCCACATGGGCCTGCACCCTCCTGAACCCAAACCCGCATGCCATACCCGACCCAACTGGGAACCACAGACTCGTTAACCTGTAGACAAGCAATTAAAAATAGTTAGATAAAAATTCAAAAAATAAGAAAATATGCAGAATAAATTGTAAGATAATTATACACTATTGTAAAACTTTTTATGTCAAGAAATTGTAGAAATCAACCCAAATCACTCACTACAAAGCCATATACATTAATAAAATAAATTCAGACCCGTTAAACATTTTAATGGTTTAAAGCTATTAAAAATCCAACAAAAATTAGAAATTAGTTTAAATTAAATTTAAGCTCATTAGACCAGAGAATTATGTTCCCAACTCCAAACTAATTAATCAAGATTAAAAATCCTTTATGACATCAAAGTAGAACATCCTTGTAAAACCCTAACAATTTCTAATCGATATGTATTTAATGTAGATTTCTCAGAATTTCAGAAATTGGTACTTGGACTCGAGATAAACTCAGGTGAGTGCTTGCTTTTGATTTATTGGTTAATTACTGTTATCAATGAGTGTTCTTTAGTTACTTATTGAGTATTTCACGTGAGTGTTTGTTTTTATTAAATATCTCTCTATTATTCGATTGGTCGTGAGTGATCATCTTATTTGTTTACTTTAATGCATATGGTATTGTTATCATTTCATGTGAGCATGTTACTACTTCTCTTTTTCAATAAATTCTATTTTATATCTAAATTATTGTTCATGATGATTCATACCCGTTGATCATTGTTTCATATTCATGTATGTCCAAGACAAATGATTTGCTTAGATAATCTTGAACAATATCATGATTTCACTGGAAGACCTGACTCACTATACATGACATTTACCTGAAATCATACTGTCTATGTTACTAAAGTCATTGGGAAATATTATTATACGGTAACAATATCGTTCTGCTTACCCTATTCACTAACATCATGTATCCTGATTACACTTTTGATGTTGTTATCATTGCCATCACCGAGTTATCCCAGTGACCGAGGTAATATGTAAATTAACCAATCTTGATAAACTAATAACATGATATTAAACAACTTACACCGGGACTGAAAAAATTGATGGGAGGGACGTCTGTATATTTGGTGGACCTAGGATATAGGTTGTATAGCAGAAAGAGAGTTCCACTATAGGGTTCCCGTGGGGTGACTAACACCTCATCTTATTCTTGCTCCTATTATACTATACATGTTACCTAACTTGTTATACATGTTACCTGACTATCTAGCGATAGGGCCTGGTTCAGCGTCAGGAGTCTGGGTCGTGGTCCCGGGTATGTAGGGGACCCATTTAAACATGGACAATGTCTCTAACTAATCAGTGTCAATAACACATGACCCCGATTGACATGTATAGTAGGTTTAGTATGAGATGCGTCTGTTATACATGACAATTGGTGTTCGCTAACATAATTAATAACAAAACAGAATTCTTACATTGACATGGTAGACTAAACCTGATACATATCAGTTATGTTAGACACTTGACACCTGATTGTATACCAGACTGACTCATACTCTTTAAGTTATTTGTCACATGTTATCCTAGTACTTGTAATATGCTGATTGACATTTTAGTGTACCGTTTTGTACATTCTGTTTCCTTACCAGTATATTTTATAGTTGTATCATCATATGCTCACATGTTATATGCACGTCACCTTCTTGTTTATTCTTACACACTCATTAGGAGGTTTGACTCTCTAGATTTGCACATCTAGATTCATGTATATTCTATATTGTTTATCAAGTATTTGGAGAGGATCACCCGCCTTACGAGAAGCCAGAGTTTTCTTACTTGATCGTCCTTTCTTGATATTCTTGCATTTCTTTAATCATATTGCTTCTATGATTCTGTATATTAGACTCATGCTTGTTCTTTCCTTTATTCATATGTTATCATGTGTGAATACTTATATGTAATATTGAAGTGATATTAATGTCATCATAGTGATTACATAACTTGTTCAGATTATTTTAGGCTTAACATATATACGTGATGTATTTTCCTCGTGCATATATGTCGCCGACTCTCAACGTGTCTCAGTTCAACGTATTTGGGAAAGCGGGGCATGACAGGGTTTTTTTGGTATCAGAGTCAGGTTTACTCAAAGAGGACCTAGTTCTTACTGGTGACCAGAGATAAGTTATATTTATACTGCAATATACATATATGATTCACATAATGATACTGAGTCCACTTGGGAATAACTATCTTTCCTTTGAAAATCCATATCTTCGATCTTTGATGTTCCTGATTTTAACTCTCCTTCTAGAGTGATTTGGACTTCTTCCTTGATTCTTATATTCTTCTCAATTCATTTTATCCTATTTTGTCTTTTAAAACCGGCCGTCATATCCAAGCCGACGACAGAGATTAGAGCGCGCAATGGAAGTATGGTGGGCCCATAATGCATAGATAAACGATGTGTGAGCGAGAAGATGTCTTCACGATCAATCATTATTCTTTTGAGTCTCATCCTTTTGTGTCCATTCTTGATCATGTTTATTCATTATCAACTTTGATCTTCTTTTATGATTTTCCTGTCTTATTGAAATTTTGAGGACGAAATTTTTATATGGTAGATAGATTGTAATATTTCCATTTCATAATACCCGACTTGATAATTAAAATAGTAAATAATGAATTTAAAAAAATATTACTTAAATTGTTAAAGCCATGGCTCAAACTTGAGTCTATCTACATCAAATCCTAATGCTCAACTCATGATACCACATTGGCATGTGATTATGAAAGTGATCTAATGTATTTGAACTAAACTGAAAACCAAATTCAAATTTTAAATTTTCAACCAAAAATCTTGTTAGATTCTTGCTAATCTTCCAAACAACTAAATCCACCAGTTGTAACCTGTCAGCTAAAAATCTAAATTTAAATCCTAATCTAATAAATTACCATATCTCATTTTATTTATCCTCCCAAGAAGAAGAAAGAAATCATAGATCCAACTTCTCCTTCTCCCTTCTCTCCTTGAAATCGATCGTGACTGAGAAACATGTTTGAGGTGCAGAGAATGAGTAGGCAAGGGAAGGCAATCCAAGTAGATCTAAAATCTTTATAATTCAGTTTTCATTTAATCGAACAACATGTTTCACCACTTTTGTCCATGAATTTTTACATCAAAACTCAATTTAAAACTAGTACAAAATTTATAGGATGATCTAGTAGCACTCTCCTTAATTTACAAAAAATTTAAACTATTTTAGAAAATTTTCCTTTCACCAATAATAATAATAATAATCTGACTTCTCTCAGATAATAGCAGGCGCGCTCTGGCACGCTGCGGGTCTGTGCTTTGAGCCGACCGGGTGATACTACACTGGTCTTGAACCTTTGGGTGCATAGTGGGCTCGGCCAGCCCACTATGCACACCCTTTTTTATAAAAAATAAAACAATAGCAGTAGGAGGCCCACTAGTCTGCACCCCAACTAGTCCAGCATGGGCCTGCACCCTCCTGAACCCGAACCCACATGCCAGACCTGACCCAACTGGAAAAAATAGACTCATTAATGTGTAGACAAACAATTAAAAATAGTTAGATAAAATTTTGAAAAAATTAGAAAAAAATGCAAAATTAATTGTAAGATAATTATACACTACTGTAAAACTTTGTATCAATAAATTGTAGAAGTCAACCCAAATCACTCACTACAAAGCCATATACATTAATAAAAAAATTCAGACTCGTTAAGCATTTTAATAGTTTAAAGCCTATTAAAAATCTAACAGAAATTAGAAATTGGTTTAAATTAAACCTATTAAGTTCATTAAACCTAGAGAACTATATTTCCAACTCCAAATTAATTAATCATGTTTAAAAATCTTTTATAACACCAAAGTAGAACATCCTTGTAAAATCTTGACAATTTCTAATTGATATGTATTTAATGTAGATTTCTTAAAATTTCAGAAATTGGTATTTGAACTCGTGATAAATGTCGCAGTCCTAAAAAATCATATATTTTCAGTATAATTAGGATTGTGACCATGTTAGCAGTCTTTAGAAAAAGACTGTGACCATGGTCGCGGTCCTCAGAAAGCAATCTTCAGAAAAATACTGTGACTTGATCACAGTCCTCACAAAAAACTATGACCATGGTAGTACTCCTCAGAAAATATTGCGACTTGATCACAGTCCTCACAAAAAACTGTGACCATGGTAGCAGCGCCCAAAATTATGACTGAAATTCTGCCACGTCGCGCCAGCTGAGAGAGTCTCTCCCAGTTGGCGGCTAAGGTACAGATCCCTCATATATATATATATATATATATATATATATATATATATATATATATATATATATATATATATATATATATATATATATATTGTTAGCAAATAAACCCAAAAGTATATTGATTCATTAGTGAGGAAATCAATTTATATATGTTACAAACTAGGACGTGGGAATAGGCCAAAGACCAGTAACACACTACACAATATCTAATATCTACTAACACTACCCTCAAGCTAAAACGTAGATATTTATCACTCTCAGCTTGCTACAAAAATTAGAAAACACCTATGGTGAAGCCGCTTTGGCAAGAAGATATGCTAATTGCTTTGATGATGGTGTGAACAGAAGAGAAACCACATTCTTAGTCCAAACATCTTTAACTAAATGACAGTTAATAATAATGTGCTTAGTCCTCTCATGAAATAGGGTTCTGGATAATATAGATTGCTGACTGATTATCACAATGCATAAGCATAGGTCCAGAATGTTAAAACTAAGCTCTATTAATAGATTCTTTAGCCACATCATCTCGCAAGCAGTATGAGCAATAACTCTGTATTCAGTCTTTGCATTAAATTGAGATATCAATCTTGTTTCTTACTCCTCCAAGTCACAAGATTTCCTCCAAAAAAGCTGCAATATCCATGGTACATTTCCTATCCCTATTTTCACCAGCATAACCATAATCTGAGTATCCGGAATGGTCCATGTCCATGTTTCTTGTACAACAAATCTTTTCCTGGGGAATTTTTGATATAAGCCAGAATCCTTAATGCAGTTGTCCAATGAACCTCTCTAAGCTGATGCATAAATCTACTCAATATCCCAACGGTAAAAATTATATCCAGCCTAGTAACTATGAGATATATCAATTTTTAATAAATCAGAAATACCTTCCTGGATCATCGAGGATGGGGCTGCCATCAAATCATAAATCCACATTGGCTTCCATTGGAGTATTGTCTAGTTTGCACCCAAAATTCTTATCTCTTTCAGAAAATCCAAAAGATACTTCCATTGAGAAAGACGTACACTATATTTTTTATGTGCAATCTTAATCTCAAGAAAGTATTTAGGTTTACTCATATCTTTTATCACAGAATGACATCTAGGATACTCGTTTGTTTCCACTAGGCCAGCTGAATCACTCCTAGTCAGTAGAATATTGTCTACGTACACTATCAGAATTACTAAGTAATATTTAGAGCGCCAAACAAAGACAGACTGATCTGAGTGACAATGATAAAAACCAATGCCAGAGATGGTGATACTAAACTTCTCAAACCACACCTATAGATTCTGCTTGAGTTCATATATTGCCTTTCTGAGATGACAAACTTTATTCTCCCCCTAAGCAACATACCCCAGAGGTTACTCCATATATACCTCCTCTAGCAAATCACCATACAAGAAGGCATTCTTGACATCTAGTCAAAACATACGCCACGACAGATTAACAGTACGAGAGAATAGAATGCTGATGGAGTTTAATCGAGCAACTGGAGAAAATGTCTCAAAACCACGCCATAGGTCTGAGTATAACCTTTGGCAACAAGTCTGACCTTATATCGATCCACCAAACCATCTGAGTGATACTTTAAAGTATAGACCCAATGATAACTGACGTCGTCTATAGGTGCAGAGACAACACCCAAGTTCCTCGAGAAAAAAGCATCTATCTCCTCATCCATTGTCTGCTTCCAGGTAGGTACTAATATAGTCTCCTCATATGACCTGAGTATAGATATAGAAGACAAGGACATGGCAAACTGACGAAAAGAGGGATTAAGATGATTATAGAAAACAAATTGAGAAATAAGATGAACAATACAAGATCATTTTGTTGGCCCAAAGGCCTTCCACCCTAGTTTTGATGATGATTAACTCATGTAGTTATGTTTACTAATATTCTTTTGATTTTAAGTTTCAGATCATTAGCAAGATATTAGTTGGTGATTAGCTTCAACAAAGGTGTTTAGAAGCTTTTCATGGTGATTCTAGGGCCAAAGCATCAAGATCATACCTTGCCTAGCTCATGGATCACGGTGTTTGTGGATCGAGTCACCTTGAAGATGAAGATCGTCAAGAAGACTTAGGTATCCATAGTTTAGTGTGTTTTAGATCCATTTGTAAAGCTTAGTATAGTTGATATGCTCAAGTGCACAACACACACGTTTTCATATTTTGGAATTGATTTTCATGAATAGTTTGATCAAAACAAGTTTAAATAGTTTTTATGTATATTAGATATGTTCTAGATATACATACATGCTTTTAACTTCCTAGACAAACTTATTTTGACTTTCCTATTCATGTATTGAAAAATCAAGTTTGATAAAAATACAAGTGTTGGTTTTGATAAAATTTGCAAGACTCAAAAATGAATTGATATGATTGATATATGTCTTGAAATTTTATCACAAGTTTGTGTTTCAATATAAAATGTTAAAACAAGTTTTGTGGATTTTTAGAAGACTTAAAAGATTTTTCAAAATATTTTTAAACTGTTTTTCTGACCCAGATTTCTGTTCCAGGCTTCAACCAGTCGACTAGTCAACTGACTTAGTCAACTTGGGATGAGTCGGTCGACCGGGCCGGTCGAGCGACGTGCACAGATCTGTGCACGTTTGGCAGCTCTGGGACGGTCGACCCGGGCGGTCGACCGGGTCTGAGAGCAGTGCTCTCTGTTTATTTGGGTCGACCGTGCCGGTCGACCGTGTTTGCCCAACGGTCACATTTCTGACCGTTGGCGGTCGACCGGGCCGGTCGACCGGTTGCCTGTCAGGCTACCAGCTCAGCCTAACAGCTAGTTTTCTGATGGGGCTATAAATACCCCATCTCTTGAGCTGTTTTGACAAGAGTTTTAAGAAGAAAAATTTCAGTGTTTCTCTAGTGTTTAAACAAGTTTTCAAAATAATTTTTGTGCTAAAAAGATTTCATCTTTATTGTTTTGGTTTTTGGAAAATCAAAGAGAACTAGGTTTTGAGATATTGTATTCCCAAGTAGTTTTTCTTTGTTGCTTGTTTCTAAAAACACCTTGTTTCCACACTTGAGCTATCTTCTATCCTAATCTATTTAGGATCTTGTTTTGTGGAAAAGAGAAAAGAAGAGAGATTGTTTGAGGTTGCTAAGCCTCCAAGTTGTACACCCTTGTTCTTTTTGTATCCCTCTTAGGTAGAGGTGATCGGGTGATTGGTTTGCTCCCTCTTGTGAGAGGTGGAGATTTGTTGTAAACCCTCTTCGGTAGAGGTGTTGGTTGTTGTTTGGCTACGGGCCTACCCCTCGGTTGTGAGGCGGTGTTTGAGAGAGGAGTTCGGTACTCCCTTGTTGTAACAAATCCTCTTCGGTATAGGTTCCCTCGGTGGGAGATAGTGGATTGGAAATCCTACACGGTGTTGTAGGCGGGGATGTAGAGCAAGGTGCTCGAACCTCGAAACATATCTTGGTCTTTACGTTTGATCCACTTGTCTCTCAACTCTCTCTCTCTCTTTACATTTGTGCAAAGTATCATACTTCATTCATATCATATATTGCTTACATTTGTGCCTTGCATATATTCATATTGATATATCATCTTATATGCTTGGTTGTTTGTGTGTGCCTCACTTGTACTTAATCAACAAGAGCTTCACATAGCACCTCAACCCATTCAAGGGGAATCAAGAGGAGTTAGTCCAGAGCCCTTCATGGGAAATTCGGCTACACTTGTTGTGTTGTATTAAGTTTGTGCAAGATTTGCATTAGCTTCCGCATTTAGCGTATTTAGTTCACTAGATTAGCACGTACACCTATTCACCCCCCCTCTAGGTGTTTTTCAATTGGTATCAGAGCTAGTGCTCCTGATACTTAGGCTTAACATCCTAGGAGTGAGATCCATTTGATTGCTAATCTATTATTTGCATTTGCTTGTTTGCACACTCATATAGTTTACCATGGACTTCATGACCCCACCTAGCTTTGACCCTTCCAACATTGTTGTTTGGAAGTATAGGATGTCCATGTACCTAAAAACCCTAGGTTTGCATGTCTTTCTTGCGGCCACCAAGAAATGCTATCTTGGAGATCGCAATCATATAGGGGCCAATGCACAAGCCCTTGAGGCCATTAGAAGCACTCTTCCAAAAGAATATCTTATACATTTTTCTAATCTTGATTCCGCTTTTGCAGTGTGGAATTTGTTGACAACAGCCACCACCTCCAAGCTTCAAACGCCTATCCAACAAGAAGAGGAATCTAGTGGAGATGAATCCGAGCCACAACAATGCTATACGGTCCAAGGGAATGACTCCCTTGAGGTACTTTCGAAATCTCAACTAGATAGTAATGATTGTGCTAGTTCTTCAAATGATTTTGTTGATCCTCATGCTTTAAATGAAGAACTATCTATAGTTTGTGAAAAATTAATAGAAAAATATAATTTGTTGAAAAAGAAGACTTTTGCTTTAACTAAAGAAAATGAAAAATTATTTTCTAAACTTGATTGTGTTTTGTAAGAGAAGGTTGAGGTCTATAATGAAAGGGATTCATTAAGGTCTCAACTTGATCTTACCCTAAAAGAAAATAAAGTTTTAAAATTTAAAATGATTGTGAAACTCTTGTGAAAAATAATGATGTTTTGTCTTCAAAAATTGATTTTGTTTTAAAAGAGAATGTTGCTTTGAAAAACAAAATTATTTCTATTTCAAATGATTTAAATGTTTGTTTAAAGAAAAATGATGTTTTGCAAAATAAGATTGATGCACATGTTTGCCATGCTAGGATAGTATCACACACCTCACCTATTGCATGCCACACTTCTTCTTTGATCAACAATGATATATCCATGCTTAAGAAGAAGGTTGATTGTTTGGGCTCCACTATGAGCCAATGTGCCATGAACCACTCACGTTTGGAAACCTTGGTTCGAAAGAAACAAGTTTCATCCTTTATGCATGCACACCCTCCACGGCATACACATGCTCATCAAGGACACTCTCATCACATGTATGCTCATGTGTACACTTGTACACATTGTGGACGTAAGGGCCACCTTACTAAATTTTGCTTTGATAGATTATATAATGTAAATTTAGCAAATAAATTTGTTTGGGTTAAAGAAGGTACTAACCCCCATGGACCCAAAAGAGTATGGGTACCAAAGACCACCCCTCCTTTGTTTAATGTAGGTGTGGACTCTCACATGACGTGAGAGTGATGGTACCTTGGAGTGGATGCGTTCCGTACTTAAAGGAAATCAATTGGATGCATCACTTTCAAGGGAAGGTTTGGTGGAGATGACCACCACGTGTTTGGAGAACTAGAGCGGTGCCCTCATTGGTTTTGGTATCGAATCTCTAACTCCTATTGTTTACATACTTTCCATGTTTATCTTTCATAGCATGTTTCATTGTTTAGTGATTAGTATGAAAATGCCATGCTTATTGACTTGTGATATACATGTTTAGTCATTTTGAGACACCCATGTTTAATATGGATAAATTCTTTTGTGTTCTCACTATTTGGTTGCTATTGCGTATATCATAGTTCTAATAACATGTGGATATTCATAATAATCATGGTTATGTTTTTCATGTTGATTTATATCCCGTTTTATGCTTCATGTATTGATTACTTGTTTAAATGTTAGTTTTCATTAAGACTAGATATATATTTGTGCATATAGTGGGTCACAAATAAATCTATATATGTTTGAGCGTGAATGCTTATTTGAACCCATTAGATGTGCTGGTATAGTATAGTTTTGATGATCCATACATTTTAAACTTGTATTCCCATTTTGAATTTGTTTTATGATCATGAGTTTTCATTTCATGTATATGTCTATTTTGCCAAACCTTGAGATATACATGTATACCCCTTGAGTCATTTGCTTTTCATGCAAATCTATATATATGGACTCAATTGTGTTTAGGGATATGTATGTATACTTATTGTGTTGACAATTCATACATATACCTTGAAATGAAATTTGTTTTGATGAATATTTAGTTTTTCTTGATTTCGTGTTTATTTGTTTAACTTCATGTATATGTCCATTTTATCCAAATTATTGTTATACATATACATCCTTTTAAGCCACGTGCCTTCATGCATATATCTTTGTGGACTCGTTGCGTTTGGATATGTATGTATACTTTAATTTGGATAGGACATACATATACCTTGAAGATTAAATTTTGATGATTTTCATGTTTTCTTGTTTCAAGGAATTTTGAGCTTAATTGAACATTTCATAATGCCATGTCACACATTACTTGTACACTCACCATCTTTTAAAATATTTCTCATGAGTATGTTTTCATGAGCATGTATGGACTTTATTGAATATTGAGTGTTTTTAAGTGCTATGTGATTTACATGTGTTTTATGAAAATTAGTTTTAGTTTATTCCTTATTTGAAGGATTTCGTATTAGTTTAAAAGTTTTTCCATTTAACTAGTTACGGTATTCTTCATTTTGGTAGAGTTTTTCAAACAAAGCTTATTTTCAAATCTATTTTTGAAAACCCCTACCCTTAATGGGAGGATGGATGGGAGATCATGATCTTGTATGCTTTAAAATGAAAATCATTTAAAAGTTGTACCTTGATTGGGAGGTATAGTTATATAAGTTATACCATGCTTTTATTGTTATGTCAATTGGTATCATTGAACTCTTTCAATTGGTATCAATTTGAACCTTTTGTATACTCATATGTGTTTGTGTATGTATATTTTCAATTGGTATCATCTATTAGTGATTGGTACTCATTCTATTTCATACACATATACTTATTTTATTTGTGCTCAAGATATAAATTTTCACAAATGTTGTTTATGCTAGAGCTTGAGCTTCAACTTTATTTCAATTGATTTAGTTTTCAATTGATATCTTATTTCAAGCCTACGCATAGTTTTTGTTGGTATTTCATAAAGGGAGAGAAAATTCGATTTTCATATTTCAATTGGTATTTGTATTTCCACTCCCTTACTTTATGATAGAAAATAGTCATTTCAATTGTTTATTTGGCTTAAAAAAATACTATCTTTTGATATCAAGATGTCTTGTGTTTTAAATTGGCATCTAAAAATTTTTGTTTAAAAAAAAATATACAAAAATTTTGATTTGTATTGACTATATGCAAGGAGAGCTTAACATCTCTTCTACATATAGATTCATGTTGAGTGTATCTTGTATTGAGGAGCTTAACATCTCTTATTTATGTGGTACACGTGTGTATGGGAGCTTCACATCTCCTCTTATGCATTACATAATGTGTGTTATGTGAATTAGGGCTTAACATCCCTCCTTCATGTAATGCATATGTGTAGGGAAGCTAACTTAGCGTCTTCCTCTTCATGAATGTATATAGTATATAACAGTTATTGATCTTTGTTTATTTTCAATTGATATCAAGATGCTTCATTGACATATTTTCAATTGATATCCAAATTGATTGTAACCCCTTATTAACCTTGTTTTTGTTTTTAGACAAAAAGGGGGAGAACATTGTTTTATTGTTTTGATTGACAAAAAGGGGGAGAAAGATTTTTACCCCTCATTTATTGTTTTGATTGTTTACCCCTTTGTTGATGATTGACAAAAAGGGGGAGAATAATTTGTGTTTTATATGCATACTTATGTTTTTGCATATACTAAGTTTAATTGGTATCCAGAGCATCTAGTGTTTTTTTAATGTTTTATTAATTTAATTGGTATCTAGAGCTTCTAGAACATGTTTATGTGTTTTATGCATGTTGATGCATACATGTTTATGTACATTCATTACATATCTTTTGTTTATTTGTTTATGCATGAGTTAAGGGGGAGCTTCTTTGAAGCTTAACTTTAATCCATGCATATATAACTCCATGAGTTTTGTCATCATCAAAAAGGAGGAGATTGTTGGCCCAAAGGCCTTCCACCCTAGTTTTGATGATGATTAACTCATGTAGTTATGTTTACTAATATTCTTGTGATTTTAAGTTTCAGATCATTAGTAAGATATTAGTTGGTGATTAGCTTCAACAAAGGTGTTTAGAAGCTTTTCATGGTGATTCCAGGGCCAAAGCATCAAGATCATACCTTGCCTAGCTCATGGATCACGGTGTTTGTGGATCGAGTCACCTTGAAGATGAAGATCGTCAAGAAGACTTAGGTATCCATAGTTTAGTGTGTTTTAGATCCATTTGTAAAGCTTAGTATAGTTGATATGCTCAAGTGCACAACACACACGTTTTCATATTTTGGAATTGGTTTTCATGAATAGTTTGATCAAAACAAGTTTAAATAGTTTTTATGTATATTAGATATGTTCTAGATATACATACATGCTTTTAACTTCCTAGACAAACTTATTTTGACTTTCCTATTCATGTATTGAAAAATCAAGTTTGATAAAAATACAAGTGTTGGTTTTGATAAAATTTGCAAGACTCAAAAATGAATTGATATGATTGATATATGTCTTGAAATTTTTATCACAAGTTTGTGTTTCAATATTAAATGTTAAAACAAGTTTTGTGGATTTTTAGAAGACTTAAAAAAATTTTCAAAATATTTTTAAACTATTTTTCTGACCCAGATTTCTGTTCCAGGCTTCAACCAGTCGACTAGTCAACTGACTTAGTCGACTTGGGATGAAGTCGGTCGACCGGGCCGGTCGACCGACGTGCACAGATCTGTGCACGTTTGGCAGCTCTGGGACGGTCGACCCGGGCGGTCGACCGGGTCTGGGAGCAGTGCTCTCTGTTTGTTTGGGTCGACCGTGCCGATCGACCGTGTTTGCCCAACGGTCACATTTCTGACCGTTGGCGGTCGACCGGGCCGGTCGACGGTTGCCGGTCAGGCTGCCAGCTCAGCCTAACGGTTAGTTTTCTGATGGGGCTATAAATACCCCATCTCTTGAGCTGTTTTGACAAGAGTTTTAAGAAGAAAAATTTTAGTATTTCTCTAGTGTTTAAACAAGTTTTCAAATAGTTTTTGTGCTAAAAAGATTTCATCTTTATTGTTTTGGGTTTTTGGAAAATCAAAGAGAACTAGGTTTTGGGATATTGTATTGGTTTTCATCTTCTATCATTTACAAGAGATTTCCCAAGTAGTTTTTCTTTGTTGCTTATTTCCAAAAACACCTTGTTTTCACACTTGAGCTATCTTCTATCCTAATCTATTTAGGATCTTGTTTTGTGGAAAAGAGAAAAGAAGAGAGATTGTTTGAGGTTGCTAAGCCTCCAAGTTGTACACCCTTATTCTTTTTGTATCCCTCTTTGGTAGAGGTGATCGGGTGATTGGTTTGCTCCCTCTTGTGAGAGGTGGAGATTTGTTGTAAACCCTCTTCGGTAGAGGTGTTGGTTGTTGTTTGGCTACAGGCCTACCCCTCGGTTGTGAGGCGGTGTTTGAGAGAGGAGTTCGGTACTCCCTTGTTGTAACAAATCCTCTTCGGTAGAGGTTCCCTCGGTGGAAGATAGTGGATTGGAAATCTTACACGGTGGTGTAGGCGGGGATGTAGAGCAAGGTGCTCGAACCTCGAAACATATCTTGGCCTTTGCGTTTGATCTACTTGTCTCTCAACTCTCTGTCTCTCTTTACATTTGTGCAAAGCATCATACTTCATTCATATCATATATTGCTTGCATTTGTGCCTTGCATATATTCATATTGATATATCATCTTATATGCTTGGTTGTTTGTGTGTGCCTCACTTGTACTTAATCAACAAGAGCTTCACATAGCACCTCAACCCATTCAAGGGGAATCAAGAGGAGTTAGTCCAGAGCCCTTCACGGGGAATTCGGCTACACTTGTTGTATTGTATTAAGTTTGTGCAAGATTTGCATTAGCTTCCGCATTTAGCGCATTTAGTTCACTAGATTAGCACGTACACCTATTCACCCCCCCTCTAGGTGTTTTTCACATTTACCTTTGCGGAGGGTAATAAGAACATCAAGATCAAAGAAGTGTTGATGGCTGAGGGAATGGACCTTCCATTGGAGAAGAGTCAATCGGAACTGGTTTAGAGACATGAACTTTTTTCGATAAGTGTAGACATGTTTGAAATCTTTTTTTGAGAAGGCTTTAGTGCAAGTAGCTCTGTAGTGTCTTCTGGTGACACTGGCAAAGAGATATCAGAGATGGGAGCAGGTGGAGACAATGGAACAGATGGTGAAAGAGGGATAGACTCTGATGTAATAACTAGACTTTAAGGAGAGAAGTATAGAACGCACTCAAAGAACGTGACATCTACAGATACACAAAATACTTCTTGTTGTGAGAACTGTAGCACCGGTATCTTTTCTGAGTTCGAGAATATCCAATAAAGACACATTTGATAGTCCGACGAGATAGTTTATCCAAATCAAGAGACAAGTTCTGAACAAAACACGTACATCCGAAAACACGAGGAGTTATGAAAAAATGATTTTTGGTAGGATAAAGATAAGAAAATAAAACTTGACCATTAAGAACAGATGAAAACATCCTATTAATCAGATTGTAAGCACTTAACATAGTATCAGACCACAAATATTTTTAAACATGCATATGTATCATCATGATTCTAGCAATATCTAGGCTATGTCTATGTTTGCGTTTAGCGAGTTGAGATGTGTAAGAGAAAGAAGTTTGATAAATAATTTCATTTTTAGAACAGAAAAGGAACACATCATTTTTCACATATTTCAAGGCGTTATCGGTACGAAATACACGAATAGAAGTAAAAAATTGATTTTTATTTTATTGAAGAAAAGTTCAATAACAGCAGAAATTTCAGACCTCTTTTTTAGTAAATACAGCCAAGTCATGTGAGAGAAGTCATCAACAAAAATAAAAATCTAAAGCCTTTAACTGAAGGCACACAACTAGAACCCCAAACATCTGAGTGGACTAACTCAAACGTAGAACTATTGCGGTTATTGACACGACTCTGATAAGTGGTACGGTGATGTTTGCCAACTCACAAGCTAATGTAGAAACAAAAGACTCAATAGGAATTATATACTGAAATGTTTTCACAAAAGAATGAACCAAACGCCAGTGCCAGAGTAGAGCAGTATCAGACTAACCTGTAACTAAGCCAGTAGGGTCGCTTGATCGTCCAAATAGTATATGCTTTCCTTCTCATGCTATGAACCAATCCTCCTCCCAGTAGACGAGTCTTGAAAAACACAGTAGGAAGGAAAAAATATTATTGTGTAGTTATTTTATTTTGTAAACTGACTGATTGATAATAAGCTAACAGAAAATTTTGGAACATATAGGACATCATTAAGAGTTAAAGATAGAGTAGCATGAATTACCCCATTGTCTAATACAAGTGATTGGATACCATCAGTAATATTAACACAAGAAAATTTATTTGAAATATTTAACAAAACAAATTTTTACTTAATACCTGTCATGTGGGGTGAGAGTCATGAGACTCCTGAGTCTAATATCCAAGGCTTTTGAGGAGAGGCGATGTAGGTATTCAAACCTGAACAGAATGCATGTGTCGTTGAATGATTGTTCTGAGAGAATTGAAACTGACGCAGTCTATTATACTCCTCCTGTGATAGAACAACAATGAGAGAGCCAGAAGAACCAGAGTGAGAAGCTAAGGGAGTATGAACATAGGCAGTATTACGAGGGGCAGGAGTATCAGCATAGCTAGTTGTGCTCATTCAGAGTGACCAAAATTTCACCCAACACTTCTCAGAAATGTGGTTATTCCTCCTGTAATGCGTACATTGCTTGGGCCCCTTATCACCAATAATTTGTCTACCACCATAGAAACCACGATCTCCTCAAATGAGCTATGTATTCCTCCAAAATCACGACCGCAATCACGATCACGACCTCTGCCAAGTTTGGAGACCATGACAGACTGCTCAATGGATAGTACATGTGATACATCAACTCCAATAAAAACTCGATAACTCTAGAGAAAGTAGCAGTCAAAGTGGGAATATTATCTCCTCTCAGTATCTGACCCTGTACCTGAGATCATAGTGAGGAACTCAAGCCAGACAGAAACTTCAACAATGCGAGGTCCCGACGATATCCCTTTAGGGTCAATACATCAGTAACAACAGGTTAATACATCTCTAACTCATCGATCAAACTCTTGAGTTCTCTATAAAACTCAGGCACAGATTTATCTTCCTATTTAAGCTCAAACAGGCGCTCATAGAGCTCAAACACCCTCGAGAGATTCTTCTCATTCTCACACATCACCTTCAGGATATCCCCTATTTTCTTAGCAGTAGTCAAAAACATGACACTACCACTAATCTTCTCCTCTAGTATGTTGAGGAGCCAGATCATTACAAAATACTCTCCAGTAAGGCAGGTCACCTATGTGGGTATGTAGCAGCAGGTGGAAGCTGAAGTAGGTAAGCCAATTTATTCTGAGTACCAATAAAAATGTGGATCGTCTGTGCCCATAACAAGTAGTTAGAGCAATTGAATTTCACCATAGTCCCCAAAATCATCTTGGGCATAGAAGTCTCAACCTTCAGTGAGAAAATCAAAGTGGAAAAGGAACTTATAACATCCGACAACGCATCCAGTCAAAGAAACACACGAAACAACCAGCAGTAGTAAAAAAGCAACCAATAAATCAGAGGACAACTGATTTAGTTACCAAACATGGATATCCAGAACAACACCAATAGAACCACTTTTCAGCATCAAATAGCCAGATCAGCAGTAAATTGCACCAAATTAGACTATATAGTACTAGATTTGGCCACATTAGACCATATAGATGAGTCAACACATGCAATGGAAGGCTCAGGAGGGTGTAGCAGGGGTCTACGAGCCTTCAGGAAGCTTCATAGAGCAAGTAGCAGGGTGTGGAGTCCTTGTTGATGGCCTGTGTGGATTCAAGAACCCTCGGCGAGGGTCGCGTGGCTACAGGAATCCTCAGCCTCAGCGAGGGTTTGCGTGGCTACAAAACCCCTCGGCGAGGGCCTGTGTGGCAGCAGGAGGCCTCGGTGAGCCTGACCGAGGCTGCAGGCAGTGGCAGAGCCTTCATTGGAGGCTGCAGGGGGGTCAGATGCTGTTGGGCGATGTCAATGCAGGTGGTAGAGAACTTGTTAGGGGCGGTGGTGAAGATGAGACAAAAAGAAAGAGGATGACGATAAGGATTAGTGATTGCTAAAATGAAAGAACAATCAAAGAGTTAAGAAATTACCGTGTAACTTGTGGCTAACGGGTTGTGTCCACGAGAAGGAATGCGATGAAAGCTTTTCGGTGTTTCGTTTAATAACAAAGAATTGTGCTCGTTTTTTAATTGAAAAGAGAATGGAAAGAAGGAGATGATTAAAAGAGAAATTGCGACTTTGGAAAAGAATTTGGAGAAGGTGATTTAAGAAACTTTAAAAATTGTTTGGTTGTTTTAAATATAAGAAGAAGAAATTCTGGGCTCACTATTTCACTACTCAACCGTTTATTCTTCTATTGAAATCCTTAGTGCCTCAACTTGATCATAGGCAAAACTTAAGGTTGACTTTAGAAAGTTTGAAGTAAAGCATATAAGATGGTTGGATAAGTTAACTCTTTTCTTTAAGAAACCGTTTTGAATCGAAAGTTAAATCATCAAGCGCGAAGAAGCAAGTATGAGATAAAAACAAGTTCAAGAGACATTCTTAAAAGAAGTATGAGTTTAAAAATCCAAACCCATCCTCATGTGCCTTCAAGAACACTTTCAAGAAGAAAGGTTTTAAGTTAGGCATGCAAATGATTCATTAAGTCTTTTTCATTAAAATCAGAAAAGAAGAAGAATTGGAGAGAGGTACAATAGTGAGCCCAAAAAACCGATTTAGTTACTCATGGAAGTTAAAGAAAAATGCAAGTAAATAACACAAGATATACCGTAAAATGAGTGAAAGAAAAAGTAGCTCGATTCTTGTATTGATGTCACTTCAATCTTCAAGTACAAGCACTCAATTCCTCTCTCTCACAAGTATTTGTACTGAACTACAAATTGCAAAACAAAAATACAACTTTTGAACTATCTAACAAAGAGGATGGAAGAGATTCAAGAATCAAGGGGAGGACGATCAAGAGGGAGTAGATAATTTTGCACTTATAGTTAGATTGTATAACCATGACTCATGCACTCAAGTTGCAAATATCTTTACCATTAATTTGTCGACTGGTTGTACTGAAGATGTGAGAGCCTAAGCTTTGATACCATCCTGTAACGCCCTGTTCCCATGGGTACGGAGATGTTACTATGACGTATATACTCAGGATGAAAATACCCTAACATATATACGCTGATTATCAGTACATGCAAGAAGCAAAGTACGGAAGCACAGTGATAATATACATTCCAGCAATAATAGCACAAGTACACAGTTATCATAAAGCATGATACAATATTTCAAGAATATCAGATCACCAAGAAGCAAAAAAGGTATGATATGCAATATAAAAATACTAAAAATACTCACGAGTAGCAAGATGAGAATCTCGTGAGCGGATCAAAGGGGGCTTGAAGAAAATAGGCTCCAGACAGATAACCGCTAATCCGCGCTTCTACTGCACACTCTGATCAGCTACAGCAAGGCCACCACAGTCCTGACTCTAGGATCTAGACATGAAGATCCACGGTTGTTAAAAAATAATTCAGCGAGTAAGTAAGATAAAGCCAGTTGGCGTGCTCAGGCAGTCACACGTGTACATGATCAAGTGATGTAGTTTAGGCATACAGGTACAGGCAATGACTAGAAACATGAAGAGAAACCATGAAATCTGTGGAGAACTAGGAACCAAGTTAACACATGAAAAACGACTATGTCGAGTAGAGAAAACATGTATTATAAACTGTGTCATGAGCAAAGGTATATACAAGCATGGAATAAAACATCAAGTAATGTGTTAAATACAAGTGTGGATAAACCAGTTATATAAGCTTAGGCTTTGGATTCATAAGATTGATACGTCGAGAGGATAACCCAAACAAACCCTCATATATATACCATATACTTCAAATCACCCTAAGCTAAGTTTATATAACCCGAGTTGCCTTCAGAATAATAGAATAAGGAAACGGTGTGAAAATTCGGAATTAAACAAGTCAAGTGATTCAACACAGTAGCACAAATATCATATGTAAGCGGGAAGCAGGATAATGTATTGTGTCATAGGTCTCACAAGCATACATCAAGTATGCCACTAGTCAGATGTCAGTAACATGTTATTATTATGTTATTAAGGCTCGTCTGATTTGTATACATCGGTATGTGTCCCATTCCACATACCTCTGCATACAGACCGGAGAGTAAGTTATTAAAAACTATGAGGCTCGACGAACCATATTTAGAATGGGTCTCGTGCATGCCCGAGACAATGATCCAGGAGTATCCGGTATTGAGCCAAAATGTACTGTTAGGTACCGGGACTTACTGTGTGCCTGAAGGACTTAGTATACGCTTGAACAGGAATAGGGTTTCTCTGCGCCCAAAGGAATAAATCCAGGGGCTTACGGCACACCCGACAGGAGAATAAGGGAGTAGGGGGTGCCAATACACCCCACGAAAATACCTGGTGGCCTCCAGGTAAAATCTCAAGTATTAGTTGTACAATATTCATATAAGCTATATCGATACCCATTAGTTTTCCCCGTCCCGATGTAAGTTGAGTACTTTATTATAGATTGTCCAGTGATAATGTCCACAATGTGTTCACCATAATCCAATGTCCATGATTATCCAATTACGGGGATCAACAAGAGTATAGTATCAGGAGTATAATATCAGGAGTCTCCCTGTTACAGGAATTCAGGAATACAGGAGTTCAGGAGTACAGTAGTTTAGGAGTACCAAATGTCTAGTAGCAGTATAATAATCATGTCAAGTCCCCGTAAAAGCGATAATCATGAATATGAATGTAATAGAGATGTCAGGTGTAATAATATACAGTCAGGTATCACAATATCAGGTCAAGTGT
The DNA here is from genome assembly GCA_038442645.1 of Agave tequilana. Classification (NCBI taxonomy): domain Eukaryota; kingdom Viridiplantae; phylum Streptophyta; class Magnoliopsida; order Asparagales; family Asparagaceae; genus Agave; species Agave tequilana. The sequence goes on from JAVJIF010017888.1 coordinate 58,067, forward strand.
ATCAGTATCAAGTGATAGCATATGTCAAGTATCAAGTGATAGCATGTTAATTGTCAGGTGTTAGATATCAAGTGTCAGATATTAGGCGCCAAGTGATAACATGTCAAGTATCAATGTCAGATATCAAGTGTCAGGTAATTAACATGTCGGCGTCAGGTAAGTTGAATACAAAGTCACAACATCATATGTCAATTAATCATCCAGTCATGTAACATAATACAGGGGAACAATATAGTTAAACATTTCAAACTCTTCACAACCATATCAATAAGAATTATTAATTATACTATTAATTATTCAGACGGGTTAGTTAAGCTGGAGCAAGCTAAATCGTGTTAGCATAACGCTCGGTACACATCAAAGCTTGGCTCCTGGCGGAGCTAGCGTACAACTCTAGACGCTAATGCGTTCGGCGAGGCTACACTCGCGGTGGAGCGAACTTATGATCATTAGGCCAAAGCACACGGTAAAGTCACACTCGCGATGAAGCTAGACGCACACGGCGAAGCGGCGTATGAACGCCCGGCTAATGTACGTGACGAAGCCACACTCGCGACGAAGCTAAACTCACGTGGTAAACGGCATATGGAAGTCCGACTATCACACACGGCAAAGTTATACTTGAACGAGTCTAACTATAAAGCGCTGAGCGCTAAGCTCGCCTCCCGACGGAGCTATAAGAAATCATGAGGTTAAATATGTACCTGCACAAATATTAGTACAAAATATGCGGAGAAATAATAATACACGCCAAGCATGAAATATTGGTACTCGCAAAGCATGTATAATATTAGAAAGTCACTCGCATATCATATATCAAGCAATAACATGTGTCATGTCGTATAACATGCATCAAGAATTAAATATTAGAAAATACTCGCCCACATAAAATATAGTATTCATCCAAATACCGAAAATGGGTACTCGCCCAAATACTGAAAGCGTGCTAGCAATATCAGAAAAAGGTACTCGCCTAAGTCATTAGAAAACGCTGTAAAATCCCGGTGCATGCCACCAATCCATATTAAAATACATAAATATAATTTTTAGAGAGAATGAGAGAGGAGAGAGTGGAGAGAGAGAAGAATGAAAGAGAGAGTGAATACGAAAAGAGAAGGGGAAAGGGAGAGAAAATTAGAGTGAGAGAGAGAGATAGATGCTGGAGAGAGAGAGAGAGAGAGAGAGAGAGAGAGAGAGAGAGAGAGAGAGTGTGTGTGTGTGTTTTACTGGAAAGGCAAAGAAAAAAGGAAATAAAAGGAGGAAAAAAAACAGAGAAAAGAAGGAAGAAAGAAAGAAGAGAAGAGAAGAGAAGGAGAGAGGGCAGGAAGGGGTAAGGCCTGCGCTGCTAGCCTTTGCCGGTGACCAGGGAGGCGGCGATGCGCGGCCGGAGCCTGTTGAGGGGGAGAAGGAGGGGGAGGAGGAGGGGGAGGGGTGTTGTTTTGGTTGATGTGGTTGTTAATGTTGTTATGATAGTGAAGATGGTGGTTGATGTTATTGGTGGTGATGTTGGGGAGTTGGAGGAAGAGGTGGAGATGGTGGTTGGGTGGTGGAAGTGGAGGAGGTGGTGGATTTGAGGGTGAATTTTGGAGAAGAAAAGGAAGGTGGTGGTGATGGGTTTGGGTAAAATTAGAGAAGATGGATTGGTGATTGAAGAGGAGGGAGTGGAGAGGAGAGGGGGCTTATGGGGAGGTGGCGCCGGCTAGGGGAGGTGGCGTCGCAGTTGGTACTGACAGCGGCAGTCAAGGGGAGGAAGAGAGAGGGAGTTGTTGGGAGAGAGGGAGAGGGAGAAATGGAGAGAATGAGAAGAAAGAAAGAAAAATAGGAAAGAAAAGAGAGAAAGAGGGAGAAGGGAAGAGCAGGGGTGCTGGGGTGTGGCAGTTGTCGGCAGCATGGGGGGAGGATGGGGAGCAGGTGGAGAAGAAAGAAAAGAAAAAGAAAAGGAAAAAGAAAAGAAGAAAAAGGAAAGGAAAGTAAAGAAAAGAAAAAGAAGAAAAAGAAAAGGGAATTGGAAAAATAAGTAATTTAATGTATTATTAAATAATTAAATTAATAGGATAAAATGAGAGTATTAAGTAGATGAGTGGATAAGGAAAAAGTTAGAAAAGAAAAGAAAAGAAAATAATAATATTATTTAAATCAGGTAAAAATTGACTATTTCAGAAATGTTCTAAAATTTTTTCAGAAATAGAAAATATTATTTTAAAATGCATGAAGAAATTGGACTCAAGAAATTCAATCTGATTTTCAAATTAAAAATCCTGAAATCAACCGGCGATACCGCTGGACATCAAATCCAGTGGAATTTCAATAAATTCAGAAAAATCTCAAAAAATGCATTTAGATAGAAAATGAGATTTTAAGAAATAATATGAAAGTCGTTTCTAGAAATTCAACTCTGTTTGAAAATTAAAAATCTGGGAATCAGTCGAGGATACTGATCGACACCGGTTTTGAAGATTTTACAAAATAATTCTGAAAAAATTTCAGAAAATCATGAAAAATCTAAAATATTGAAAAACAGTATTTAAAAGTAAATCGATCTAATCATACTATTAGAAAGGTCAAATCAGACAATACGCTCGTATCGTGTCCCTGGTTCAGACTCGGACGTACTCTGAGTCCAGGAATCAGGCTCCAATACAAAACAATCACATAAATAAACACAAAGCAAAATTAAATACAAGAAGAAAATAAAAAAAATTATAATTAAAAATCAAAATACGTATATAAGTACGTATTTTAAGAACGAGTGGTATATTTTTCTTCTCTCTCCTCGTTACCGCTCGGTTTGACGGCCAAGCAGTAGCCTAATGGTAAAACTCATGGCATTCTGGGTTACCCATTTGTGGGTCTCTCTCCTCTCTCTCTCTCTCTCTCTCTCTCCCCCCCTGGGCTCTGCCCCTCATACAAAAAAACACGCAATTCTCCACTCTTTCCCCCCCGGCCAGCGCACGAGGCCTCTCGCTCTTTCCCTCCCCTCTTTCGATCTCAGATTCTCATCTCTGCAACACACCCAGCCGCAGCCGCGCGGCCACATCAATCAGCACCCAGGAAAAGCAGCGAATAAGATCCTCAAATCCCATCTCCTCTCAAATTTCAGCTTACACTCAAATCCCCAAATCCCCAAATCCCATCTCCTTTCTCTCTCGATCTAACTCTCAAATCCCAAAATCGCTCTCTCCATCATACCGGAGCACTTGAGCAGGGGCTTGGCGGCTGCCACCGCAAGCGGGGAGTGGGACGCCGGGCTCGGCAGCTAAAATTTCTTTATCGTCGTTGACCGAGGAGGCTGAGAAATTTCAAGGAGGTGATTATTGGATACCCATTTTATATATCGAGGAAGTTATATTGTTTTTATTTTAAATATCTTATTTTGTTTTTTTCTATAGCTTTTTGTTAGAATACCCATTTTTCTAAGGGAATTCTTTTGTATACTGTCAGTATACACAAGTTTACAATCTTCATAATCTTTCTGCTGGCCTGTATGAACTTGAAAGTTTCCTGATGTTAAAACTGAATATGATACCAAATTTATGTGTCTATGGTAAGACGGCATGAGATTAAAACCAACCTATGTAATATTCCTAAAGCCCAATTTATTTTATTATAGTGAATTAAATGACTAGTTTCCATATTTGTAATTGGGATAAAACAACAAAGGAGATGAAAGGAGAAGGGTGGAGAGTAGACTTATCAATGTGTAATTTGACTTATTGCTCTTTCAGTTGTTCTTTATCTTAGGTACAGACTGTCATCAACTCATCGCTGTACTAGAACTTTTCTCCATGAAACTAGGATCAGCTATGGAATACTACACAAAAGCGAGACGACTCTAGAAATATCACAAACTTGTTGATGAGTTGTCAACTTGACATCAATCGTAAGAATTTGAGCTATAATTCTTGCTAAGGGAGCTTTGAACTAGGAATGAGTTCTATGATGAGATGGAAGGAAATGTACTTGTGGCGGCTATAGATAATCTCTACAAGAACTTTGATTCAAGGATAGTAGATGACTTTGTTGACATAATACACCATGAGACTTTTACTTCAGTACAGATAACTCAATAGCCTATAATTATGTGACTCTCAGGTTAATTTTCATTAATACTATCTTTATATAACTTGTGGTTACCTAAAAGCTTAAGCTACAAACCATAAAACTACTTTTAAATCAAAATTATCTCCACTATGGTATCGAAGTACCACATTAAATAGGGTTCTGTCATGTCAGAGCCCAAAAGTGAATAGTACCACATTGTTATGCATGAGGAAGGTGTCTGGCATATAATAGTTCTATTGCATGCACTTGATCATAGCTATGACATTTAAAATGCAAGGATTCCCCAGGAGGTCATACATCCGTTCTAGAAAATGCTAGAGCAGCGGGTGGTGGAGCCAGATCTTAGACATTACATTGGGAAAACCATTATTTGTTGTGAAAACTAGAAAGAAACTGCCTATAAATAATATTAATTATTTTTAATGAGAAAAGATGAATTTGGTGTTTTAAGCTTTTATGCATTTTTAGCAAATGGGTCAATAATGAAAAAGAACTAAACAATAGTTGTTGTTTGGTCATTAAATCTATGAAAGTAAGAAAAAAAATCTACCTTTGAAAAAAAACTAAATAAAAATGGCGGAAAAATACCAAGTTACCAATTAAATTAGTTTTCAGTTTCTTTATTTTTTTTATTGCCACCAAAGGAATTTAGGACAAGATTAAGAGAGTTTTTTTTTCCTTTCCTCCCCTACATTTCTTCTTGTTCTCTATCATCAATGATTAGGTTCCTGGAAAGCAAAATTCTACATGCCTTGAGTTTCCACCTATTATTTACATGTCACAAGAGTGAATGTTAAAAATGGGATTTGTGCTATTTATTTTCTTTACACTTTTATTATTATATTGTGCAATTGCAACCACAAAGGAAGACTCTACTTGAATGGTAATTTGGCCTCCTGTGGCAAGTCATTAGGATAAACAAAATGGGTTTTTTCTTTTTGGCCAAAAACAGTGGTGGCCATATAAATTACTTTATTCTGTTTGTTGACTGCATAAATAGGTTGTTTTATTTACTTATTTAGCCAGTGTCATTGCACCTTACTTTATTTCACTATCATTCCATTAGCACGCTCAACAAGGTAATTGTAGCATAGTGGTAAACCTCTTTGCAGTGGGCAAGAGGTTTGGGGGTTCAAATCTCACTTGCACCAGGCTACGGAAAAAGAAGAAGAAGAAGAAGACAAGGTGATAGATAAAAGGGAGTGTCTTTCTATAAACAGAGTGAGAAAAGTTCTTTGTTCCTTCTTGTAAGGAACTGAGCATGTTGTCTATCTTCTTCGTCATGGAGGGTGGGGATGGATCTGTGGCGTGACTATACCTTAAAAATGTAATCTTTAGCATAAAATGGTTACACTAAGTGGTTTAATTTTTTTTATTAGAATGCAGTTAATACATTGTGCACTTGGTTACCCCTTGTGTTCTGATACAATGTTACCCAATCACTTTACCAAAAGCTTAGGCTGTTGGATTGTAGGCCAAGATTAATAAGGGACATAATTGACAACAATACAACAATGACATGCAAGCATCATTATGAACTATACTATAAACAGTGTGAGAAAAGCTCGTTGTTCTTTTTTGTAAGGAACTGAATATGTTGTCTATCTTCTTTGTCATGGAGGGTGGGGATGGATCTGTGGCATGACTATACCTTAAAAATGTAATCTTTAGCATAAAGTGGTTGCACTCAGTGGTTTAATTTTTTTAGTAGAATGCAGTTAATACATATGTGCACTTGGTTACCCCTTGTGTTCTGATACAATGTTAGCGAATCACTTTACCAAATGCTTACGCTATTGAATTGTAGGCCAAGATTAATAAGGGACATAATTGTTAAGAATACAACAATGACATGCAAGCATCGTTATGAACTATAGGTAGTAAATATCCAATACAGGTTTCCATGGCTTTGGAAAATTGAATGCCTGTCATTTTTTGTTTCTATTTTTTGTTGTTTACTTTTCTGCCAATACTTTTCTTCTGTTATTTACCCTTTCTGGAGAAGCCATATGATATCTATTTTGAGGGATAATAATTGTTCTCATATTTTGCATTTACTTAAAAAGTTGCAACAACATTGCAGACATGTTACTGATCTCATCAGATGTGTATGTATTCGGTGGGAAACAATGCAGAAAGTAATCATCAGAGCCTAAGACGATAAAAGGAAGGATATAAGGGAATTGAGAAGCTCTTCTAAAAAATGGAGGATGATAATGGACTTGAGCTAAGTTTGGGCCTCTGCTGTGGTGGATCATCTGGAAAATATAAAATCAAAGAGGCTTCCTCAGATCCTAAGGCGGATGAAGGAGGTAGTAACAGACTATTGGGTGGCAATATGACTGTTGATGACTCGTCTTTCAAGAATTTCTTCCAGACAGTCACTGAGAACCAAGACCTGAAGGGGAAACAGAAGAGTGGTCCAGATAATACGCAGCAGAATTTCTGGACTGACCTTGGGAAATGCTCTACGCCGGTGACAAATCATTCCATTGATGGGGAGAAGAGTATAACCCAGTTCAACAGGTATCAGGAGCTTTGGACCTCAAATAGCAAAACAGCAGACACTGAGGAAGAGAAGTCAAACAAGCGTAAAATGCCATTTGAGGAGATTAATTTACAGAACAAGCATGAGAAGGTAGCTGAATATTCTGATACACATGGTAAGAACCCTACCAGTGTAAATTTAATGAGAAATTCACATGTTTCAGTTACTATAGAATATGCTTGCTCAGGTGTTAATGGGGATGTTGCAGAAACAGTGGGATCAAACTCTTGGTTGGTTTCACAGCATGAAGAGAAATCCAAGAGCTCGGACATCCCTAAGTTTAGTGATAAGCATGTCACTATTGAGTCGAGCGTTGGTAAGAAAGAGTCAGTTATTTTAGGAAGTGAGTCAAAGCAGGATCTTAGAAAAGTTGCATATGGAATTCCCTTACTTCAACCACTAACTGTAATGACTGTACCTTATCCAGTGCCTGTTAAGGTTCCAACTAACGCCAATGCCCCTAATGCAACAGGGTTCTCTTCACCATGTGCAATACCACCATTGCCTGTTACGAACAGTGAGCGCCCCGCAGTCCAGACAATGAATACAAGCAATTTGCAGCTTTCTTTTGGCTACTCACCGGTTCAGCTTCCAACTCTAGAAACAGGATCTTCATGGGCATTTAATTCTCTAGTGCCTAGGCATGTTACTTCTATTGTCAACAGAAATGGGCCCCCTGACACAGAAAATTCTGAAGGTTTAAAGGCATCTCAAGGTCAACGTTGCTTCTCTAACCTTCTCAATTCTTTTTATTGATCATGAAAATGATGTTCATGATCCTTATTCTATTTAAACAGTAAACTAGCTTTTCGTTAATTTCTTTTCTATCTATTACTAGTTCTCTTACTGTTAGGATAGGCTATGAAGCACGAACACTTCAAAGTGAGTGCTGTGTTCGTTTCGGACACCAATACTTGCAAAACACTTGCCTGACACTTATCGGACACTCCAAAGCCGTGTCAGATTTTAAACAACCATAAAATAGTGTATCGACACCGTGTCCAACGCCATGTTGGTATAAGATAAAATTTAAAGATCATGTTTTAGATACCTAAAGTCACATGTCGCTTAAATAAACATGAAAAGAATGTCTCTTTGACATAAGCAAATATATTAGTAGAATTTGTATACATCACGAACTAAGTGAGGTATTAGTTAGATTATTTTTAGATTTTTTTGGGGGGTTTTGTTTGTTACTTTATTTAAAGCTATAGATGTAAATTATTTAGATTTTATTTTGTTTTCTATTTTACCTTTAATAAAACACATCCTATTCACTACGGGTTTTGATATATATATACTTACACACATCCATATAATTATATCATTGTGTCCCCGTATCCTACATTTTAAGGATTTGCAGTGTCCGTGTACGTGTTGTGTCGTGTCCGTGTTCGTGTTTGTGTCCATGCTTCATAGAGGATAAGCACTTGCATTAGATGCTATAACCATAATCATCAAACCTTGCTTCTGCTACTTATGCCTGGTCTGCCAAAGCCTTAGCTATTTTTCAGATCTTCTCTCATAACTTTCACTGATTAACCTTACGTATTTCTGTCCTGATTTGCTGCTCTGGAGCACAAGTTCCAAGCACCTATGCTGACGAGGGTGGCCTCAGATCTCTGTCTTACATTACATTACATTATCATACAGAGAGCATTGGTACTGACTGTATCAGTGCAAATCCTACCCCTTTCAATTCTTCATCTCATCATTGTTATTTTTGTACAGTTGCTGCTGCATTCATAATTCTTCTGCACCTATCCTCTTGTTGCCCATTATGTTGCTGTAGACTTTATTGCAGCGTATTTGTGTTTGTGGAAGCAAATCCTTTCTCATTCATATTGAATGATGGAAAACCAAGTTAAGCTACATCATTTAGAATGCCTATAAACCAAAAATCACATGATTTTAAGATTTCTTGCCAATGCGTCAAGTAGCCCGAAAATAGACAGTCGAGAGTAGCAGGTTGCTTTGATCTATGATTTGGTACAAATTGAGAATCCAAACTATTGATGATGATCCTAACAGTAAGCTTTTCATACAAATCTCTGGTGAATTTGAAACATTGTAGGCCATAGATCTAGGCTGCTTGCTATTTTTCGACCATCCAAGTTTTTTTGGATATTTGATGCATAGGCAAGAAAATATGAGGACCTAAGGTCACTTGATTTTTTGTTTTCTATACAATGCATATATACATATCTATCACTTGCACGCAAACATCATACATTACACCTATGAGGTTGTTGATGGGGACATCAATATCATGCTTCTCATTTGAATCGAGTCTGAATTTTGTTTTGAGTCAAGTATGTTTCTTTTTCTTTTATTTTATTTAGTCTTTATTTTCATGTTTAGTTCTACATCGGTTATATGGTGAAAAGTTTAAGACTTGTAGGTTTTCAATAAAAATAGATTAGAATCTTGAGCAAATTATTTTGGGGTTTTCCCCTTGAGGGGTGTGCCTCCTATGGCAGGGCGTAAAACCCTAATTGTGAAATTAAGATCGAGCGTGCGGTGGGAGGTCAAGATCGAGTGTGCGGCATGAAGCGGATGAGGTCAAGATCGATGAGTGTGCGGCGTGAAACGACATGAGGTCTGGGAAGGTGGAATGCCTTTTCATTTATTTGTTATTTTCTTTCATCTCTCGTTTTCCCCAAAATTCTTAGACCCTCCTCTTTCATTTCACATCAATTTGATATCAGAGTATGATTATGAAAAAGTAATGAGTGATGAAAATAAAATTGTAAAATAAGTTTCTTGTGAATAGATTTCTCGATGTGAAGTCGGTACATTTTTATTTGATTCATTCATTGTTTCTTTTTTTTTTCATCTCTTTTTCAAAAAAAATCTAAATCATAACCTCGTTTATCTCCTCCCACATATCAAAGCTCAACCACCAATCCCCCTCTTAGCCACAAAAATCAAATCACCTCTACAAAAATCAGAATCATAGCCACAATCCAATCATTAGTTACAAAATTAAAAAAAGAAAGAAAAGAAAAATCCTAAAATTTCTTTTCCTTTCTTTTTCTCTCTCTTCTTTTCTCCTCCCACGTGATCAGCCATCCTCAGCGAGATCTCCACCTTCGTCTTCCATATTGCCACCAACGTGACTCCACAGCTAATGCTTCTTCCCTTGGTATCCCTCTTCAAAGTCATTTGCCGTTGATGTTTCTTTGTGCGAGGCCCTCCCGTGTGTTGCTTATCTGACGCGGGATGCGAAAGCGAACGACGCCGGGTAAATCTCGTTCTAGCGCTAACTAATCCTGAAAAGATCTTCAGGTAGGAAAATACTCGAATCTACGAGCATGACACTCGAATCCACATGCAATTAACTGGAATCTACAAGCAAGAGATAACAACTCGACTCCACGAGCAATTGGAGAGATAAACTCAGTTTTATTAATCACAAGCTAATACCAAGAAAAGAATACAATGGTCTTTTATAGGCTTACAAAAGAGTCTTAATCTAACTATGAAATCTAAATTCAAAATAAAAAAGATAAAATCAATCGGAGTTCAATTTGGATTCAAAAATAAAATCCTAAACTAACTCAGAATCTGGCTGAAACGCGCGAGGCGGTCGACTAGAATCCTTCTCTATTCTCTGCTCTAATGTCAGGCGGTCGATCGGGCGGCCAACCGACTTCTTCAGCTGAATATCTCGGTCGACCGGGCGGTCGACTGAGACTCTTGTCTGGTCTGCTGTTGAGCCTTGCTTTGTTGCTCTGCTTTCTTACATCAGTCCCTCCCTATTCAAAAGAACTCATCCTCTAGTTCCTCCTATCTAATCGACTGCATAGGGATACAAGTGAAAATGTCTTTTCTCTTGTAGATCTTGAAGTTGGTGGAATTGGCCTCATGATAACTCTTTTGCCCTTCCAAGTGATTATATATATATATATTCTATTTGCCTCTGTGAGTAGTATCAACATGTTGCCACAGTCTTCTGGAAAGAATATGACATTTGTTCATATCGACAACATCACAAGCAACGGAATCTTCATAGAATTTGCTAATGGAAATGGAACATTACATAGATCCGTTAACTTGATACTGGGGCCTTTCTTGATCCACCCAATGGCGTAGGGATAATGTGACTTCGTCTCTAACTTCAAATGATCTACAAGCGCTCTAGACACGATATTCTCGCAGCTTCCATTGTCCATGATAAAGTTGCATATCTTGTCCTTGACCAAATACCTTGAATAGAAGATTTGATGTCGTTACGTGGTGTCGGGGATCTTCTGATTGCAGAGTAATTTTTGAACAACACAAACTACGTGATCTCCATGTTCTTCGGTAATCAGAGCCTTCCAGCTCAGTTTGAATTTGCACTTCATCTTCATTTTCATAGTCTACCATGTTGGCTTGTCTTCTCTGTGGGCACTCATTGGACTTGTGTCCAGGTTCGCCACACCTGTAACACTTGACGATCCCATGCTTGGTCTAGGGATTTTTTTTTTGCCTTTTGCGACTTTAATATTTGTTGTTGGTGTTGACATAGGGGCTTTGGCCATCGGTTGTGCTAGTGGTTGGTCAATTGTCGTGGAACTCGGTTGAACTCCTTCGCCTCCTAATGTCTCTTCGATTGATAACAGACGCCTGAAAGGTGGAGCTCTGCTGTGAAGTCTCTCAATCTTCATGGCCTTGTTGTGAGCTTCATCGACGGAGAACACGTTGTGAAGGATCACGCGTTCTTGGATGAGTTACTTTAACCCGCAGATATATTTGGCCATTTGTTGTTTATCTGCTATGGATAGTTTGCATCGCGATGAGAGGCGATAGAACTCCTCCCTGGATGCCGCAACAGTCTTTTACCTTGTTTGCAATGTTCAAACTGATTGTAAAGGATTTGTTGATAGTCGGGTGGAAGGAATCTACCTTGTTAAAGTTGCTTCATGCGTCTCCATGTCATCACGGGTGGCTTGTCTTGGCGTCTCATGATCTGCATTTGGTCCCACCATGCGGCTCCTCCTCCCTTGAGCTTGTAGGCCACAAACTTCACATGCTTCTCCTTGGGGATGTAATCTATGTCAAAGAACTTCTCTACTTCATAGACTCAGTCCAAGAAGAACCCAATATTGAGGTTCCCACTAAAGGAAGGGATCTCGACCTTCATCCTATAATCGCTAGGATTTGGGCAATCTCTTCTCCTATCATGATTAGAAAAATAAAATTCTCCCCCTGTTAGGATTAGGATTGGCCATCCGCCTAGGGTCTCGTCCGTAGGCCGTCCTTCCATCCTAGGCCTCATCTTCTAGGCCGTCTTCTTGATAGAAGGTGTTGTTCATGTCCTCCTCGTCAGAAAGATCTTCGTATTGAAAATTCCGTAGAGGACGTCGTCGTGGTGGTGATGGTTGTCTTGGTTGTTGTGGTGGTCGCCAGAGGGAAAGTTGTTGTGGTGGAAGTTGAGGATGAGGATTACCTGATGGAGGTAGAGGTGGTGGAGGAAGATTGATTGATGAATGATCATGCCCGCTTCGGTACGTACTATCAATTAGACTTTGATCATCGTTCTTTAGAGAGATCCTTTAGATTGCTTGGGCCATACACTCCAAGGCTGATTTGAAGGTGGTGATGTCTCCTTCGACAACGCCTACCTTTGCGAAAAGGCTTTGTTGATCGTCGTCGTCTCTGGCCATCATCGGAACATTGCCGAATCTCTGATACCACTTGACGCCGGATGCAGAAGCGAACGACGCTGCTAGATCTCGTTCTAATGCCAATGAACCATGAAAAGATCTTCAGGCAGGAAAGTACTTGAATTCACAAACACGACACTCGAATTCACGAGCAATTTACTCGAATCCACGAGCAAGAGATACCAACTCGAATCCACGAACAATTGGAGAGATAAACTCAATTTCATTAATCAAAAGCTAATACCAAAATAAAAAATACAAGGGCCTTTTTATATGCTTACAAAATAGTCCTATTCTAACTATGAAATCTAAATTCAAAATAAAAAAAAGATAAAATCATTCGGAGTCCAATTTGGATCCAAAAACAAAATTCTAAACTAACCCAGAATCTGGCTGAAACGCGCAAGGCGAGCGACCGCTGGTTCTTTTCTGCACTGCCGGTCGACCGGGCGGTCAACCAGTTGAGAGACTCAACTCTGTTCTTTTCCTGTCGTTTAGAGGTTCGATCGGGCGACTGGAATCCTTCCCTGTTCTTTGCTCTGATGTCAGTCGGTTGACTGAGTGGTCGATCGATGTCTTCAGTTGAATATCTCGGTCGACCAGGAGGTCGATTGAGTCTTCTGTCTGGTGTTGAGCCTTGCTTGTTGCTCTACCTTCCTACATCATTATCCTTACACGTGCTCGCTACATGAGCTGAGCAACTATAGTCTCCTCCAACAAGCACCCTTCATTCTTCAGATCGAGTCCATCTCCTGTTGCAAACAAGATCTGTATAAGTCAGCCATAAGATCATTAAAAAGAGATCAACATCAGGACATAAGCATCACAAACAGACTCAACAAGGTCAACATGCTCAGTTACAAATCAGTAGCTTCAGACCCAGATTCAGTGTCGAGCCACCGCCACCTCATGACTCGACGGATCGAGTTCTTCCCACCCTGTGAGAATGATGGGGACATCAATGTCATACTTCTCATTTGAATCGAGTCTATATTTTATTTTGTGTCTAATATGTTTTTTCCTTTTATTTTATTTAGTCTTTGTTTTCATGTTTAGTTCCACATCGGTTATGTGGTGAAAAGTTAAGACTTATATGCCTATTTAAAGACTCCATTGCTTTCAATAAAATAAACTAGAATTTTGAGAAAATTGTTTTGGGTTTTTCTCTTGAGGGGCGTGCCCCCATGGTAGGGTGTGAAACCCTAGTTGTGAAGCTAAGATCGAGCGTGTGGCGTGACGTTAAGATCGAGTATGTGGCGTGAAGCGGCATGAGGTCAAGATTGATGAGTGTACGGCGTGAAGCAGCATGAGGTCTGGGAAAGTGAAAGGCCTTTTCATTTATTCATTTATCCATTAGGTAATCATTAGTTATTTTCTTTTATCTTTTATTTTCCTCCAAAATCCTTAGACCTTCCTCTTTCGTTTCACATCAGTTCTTACTATCTCTGTTCTACTAGTTTGTATTCATAATGGTTATCATTCTTTCTCAAATTATTTGAGAATATAAATCCTTTGATAACACGTATACCTTTTTCACAAATGATATCCTACGGTTGAGCCAATTGGTTGAATCCGTGAAACCATTTTTTTAGAAGTTCAATTAATTGTTGGAGTCTCTTAGGGGCATTAATTTTGATCTGTCTCTTTTTACTTGTCTTTAAAAATTGTATTCCATGTACAGTTTATCTTACCCTCCCTACCTTCTCTCAAACCTATACTTGCATCAAAAAAAAAAAAGGGAAAAAAAGAAGAATGCAGGAACATATCCATCTGCAATTGTACTTTATTTGGAGCACCGCTGCACCATCATATGTTAATTTACGATAGAAGGACAAATGATCATGGAATCAAGAAAAAAGGATATGGGAGCTATGAATTTAACAGGGGAGATGGCTCTTACCACAGCTGAATGAAGAAATCAGAAAAAGGATTCATGTAGCCTGTTTCCCTTTCTAAGTTTTAGGGTGGTGGTGTTGTATCCACCAAGTTAACTCTAGTATGATTTATCTTTCTTTTTTCCAAACATTTTGGTTATTTATTTAAATAAAAATTGCAAATTTAAGTTTATTCATTCAGGTCAGTGCATAACTATTTCAGGGCAAAAATAATTAAAATAGTTCTACAATTTCTAGGATCAAGTATCATAATGCTAGTTCAAAGTTTGATATTGCAAACTGTGAAACGTTAAAGCTAATGAGAATCTTCGGGTAGTTCAAGCTTTAATGCCAAGTAGTGGTAGCTTGGGCTGTGACACTCACTTGATTCTTTGAAGCATCAGTAAGTTTGCATTGGTGATTAATTATAGATGTAGGATTCCTGTAACTTACACTTACACATCCAATGACTTCTGATCTTTCATCAGAACCAATAGAGAGCACGTGGATGCTAATAAGTGTGCTCTGTATCATGTTAACCTGCAGTAGACATGCTTGGGAACTCGTCGAGTGCAGCCTATATTATTTTGGTCAATTGAGCTATACTATATAATGTCTTGGTGCAGTTTCTTTCAGTTCAAGCCCCTTGTAGTTCAATATACGAGAATAAATCATTGGATTTGGCTAAAGGCAGAAATCATGTTGCAGAGACTGGCTCATCTGCTCCTCAAAACGAGGATCAGAGCAAGGGAACCTTTCCTTTCTTCAGGCAAAAGGAGAAATCAAACCAATCTGTAGCAGAAGGTGTTTCTCATGAAGGATCAATTATCAGGCCAGGCATGGCATCCGATGTAAAGTTTGGAGGTTCTGGCTCCCATCCCGATCTTCCATGGGTCTCGACAACTGGGCCAGGTCCAAATGGCAGGACCATATCTGGTGTTACCTACAAATACAACCAGAACGAAGTAAGGATTGTGTGTTCATGCCATGGTACTCACATGACCCAGGAAAAGTTTGTTCAGCATGCAATGGCGGATATCCCTAACCCAGATAACAACTCAGCGCTGGCATCATTTCCCAGCAACAATCCGGAAGCCTCAGCCAAGAGCTGAACTTGTAATCTCCGATCATGTCAAGCTGGTATTTGCCGCTGCAAGGGAGACACTACTGTAAAATTGGCTTTTTATGTATTTGCTGCCTCCCCGTTTCATGTAATATCTCGAAGTTCATCTTTGTTACCTTTTCGACCTAGATGGAAGTCGAGATCAACCAGATTATGCATCTTTCAGTAGCTGTTTTCTGTCTTTTGTGAGCAGCATGAGGAGTCTCTGCCATATCAGTTGTGATGTCTTTCTTTTTGCAACCTTTGTGGTATCTTGTATATCTAGTAGTATGGATATGTTCCATATTTAAGATCCATATCCTAGTCTATAGTTTGTTGTAGAATCTTCTTTTTAATATGTATGGAAGCAACTATCATTATGGAAGAGTTTCAATCTATCAATATTTGTTGTTGTTGTTGTTTTTGTTGTTGTTGTTGTTGTTCAGTTTACTCAGGATACACTTGCTCGTTACAAAGAACACGTCTGCATCGTGCACTCTACTTGATCAGGGATCATCTTGTCCTCTATTTGCAAAGCCTGGCAATTTGAGGTATTTCTATTAGTTTGAATTTTGTTAGAAGGAAATAATATTGCTTAATATGAGTTTTCTTGTTAAACTATACCCAGCTTGCAGATTTTATTTCTTTTCACAGGACAGCCATTAAACAAGGTGTATTTTTTCTTTTTCGTGCGTGTTCTTATTTGTTAAGAAAATGCTATAACTCATACGAGCTGAATATTTATTTCAAACATGTGATAGGAATATAAATGGTTTCACCTTTATGTTAAAAGCTTGTGCGTTCTTTTAAAAGATTATGCATTAGTTTTGTGATTGTTTCAAAAAGGAAGAAATTATTTGTTTTATATTGATTTATATCTCATTCTCACTTTTTGAGAAAATTTTTCTTTTTAGCAAACGTTCTTATTTTCAATTGGTATCTATGTTTATCCATTTGATTTCAATTGATATTTTTTTTATTGGTATTATGCTACATTTTCAATTGACATCTTGTGCATGATTTTCAATTGATTCTCACTTGGTATTAGTTTATTAAAAAATTTTATAATTGATATTTATGTTTATTTTCAATTGGTATATGTTTGTTTACTATTGGTTTCAAAAAATTATTATCGGTTTATCAAAAATTCTAATTAATATCTCTCATTTTGATTTACATTGCCTATATGCAAGGGTTAACTTAACGTCTCCTCTATATGTAAATTTATGATAAGTGTATTGTATAAAAAAGAGATTGACCTCTCTTCTCTATATGGTGCACGTGTGTAGGGGAGCTTAACATCTCTGTTTATACATTGTATTTTATGCTTATGTAAGTGAGGGGTTTAATCATCCTTCCTCCTTGTAATGCATGTATGCAGGAGAAGGTAACTTTACGTCTCTCTTGATCAGGAATTTATATCGCATATACATTTACTTTGTTTTATTTACCCCTTCGTTGATGAATTGACAAAAAGAGGAGAGAATTTTTAGAGTTTATATATGCATGTTTCATGTTTTATGCATATATGTTTTATTATAAGATTTATTGAATATTTATATGTTTATTTGTGATGAGTTTATATATGCATGTTTCATGTTTTATACACATATGTTTTATTATGAGATTTATTGAATATCTATATGTTTATTTGCTATATATGAGTTAAGGGGGGCCTTTTATAAGCTTTTCACTAATACATGCATGTATAAATCTATGAGTTTTGTTATCTTTAAAAATGGGAAGATTGTTGGCCTTAGAGTCCATCACTCTAGTTTTGAGATGATTAACTCATGTAGTTATAGTACTAATGATCTTGTGTTATTTAAATTTCAGATATTAATCAAGATCTTAATTGGTGTTTAGTTTTAACAAAAGATTCAAAGTCAAGTTTTGAAGTTAGCACTTGTTGATTCAAGAGTTCAAGTATAAAAAACACATCAAGTACTCAAAAAGGAGTCTAACTCAAGTGTCATTCCCAGTTCTCAAAATATACTGTAGCGAGAATGCGATGAGAGTCAGCGACACATATATGCAAGAAAAATACCTCACGTATACGTGCTAAGCCTCAGTATAGGGAATAAATACAATATACACAAATATTTCAACTTAAATAAGTACAAAATACCGGCAAAAGGGTTAGTCATCATGATAGATATGAAAATAAGAATAAATAAGAAAACAGAGATAAAATAATATAGTTACGTACGGATAACTAAGATGACCAGTCTCCTATAAATGTCCGATGAATCATTAGGTACTATGAAATCTTTATGCTCCAATCTGAGAAAGTAACCTCAGTGTCGTCAAAAAGCGACTTAGTGAGTGGTAAAATGAGGGAAGCAGTAATAGTATACTATAATAATATTACAAGCATGATAACATATATTACAAGTCTAAATAATAGTGATACAATATAATTACACTAATACTCAGTTTGCAATGCAATATGCTAACATTGTAATATTACATTATCGTCAAAATATTAATAACCATTATCATATTATTACGGCGTAATATCAGTGATATGATACAAAATTTACTTAATATACTAATGAAATCAATTTGTATTATTAATTTGTATTAAACATTAATTGTTCCATATTTATTGTTTTAATTTAACAGTAACAATAATTACAGTAAAAAGTGACATGAATAGTAAAAAGTGGGATGAACTTTAGCAGTTGTTAATAATAACATTATTATGTATGGTGACAATTGTTAATTCTAGTAACACAAATGGTGACAGTGATTATCAATGGCATGAATATTGACACAATATAAACAGACAATAATATACAAGTATCGAGCATTGCATTAAAATTATACAATTATAACAATTAATATCACTTGATATTTTAATCAATCTCTTCTAGTGCCACTGATAGTTCATACTGGAGCTAGTAACCCAGCAAAACTCATCCGAACATTGTTTGGTCGGAAAAGCTTGGTCGATGTAAAGTTTCTTTGAGTGGCTGGAAAGTTACAATGGGACGATCCCGATTACAAACGAGGAGAGAAAGTATGATTTTCCCATTTGTTTAAGGCTGAGTTCTTCGCGTGACAATGGAGAGTGATTCTTGTTCTCCGTTGACCGGCCGACTATCTAGCTTCTCTTCAGGACGCTCTTGAAGATCAATCAGAAGGGAGCTTTGTTTTTAACACACAAAGTGTTTAAAGTCCACTGATCACTCCTTTTCTCTTTCTCTCCAAAAGCAAGAAGCTTTTAACTTGAGAATTCTCAGCTCTCAATCTCCAAAAACCCTCTCCTCCCTTTTTTTCTCCATAACTCCTCAGGCTATTTATAGAGAATCATAGGGGTATAATTGTCCCCTAAAATTCCTCCATTATGGGGATTAACTCTCCATTACATAGGGAGTCAATTGATCCAGTAATGGGGGTCAGTTAAAACAGAAAAGCAGGTCTCGCGCTGGACGCGGACCTCGCGTTGCTTGTTGTAGACGCGGGCATCTCAGTTCGAACACGAGGTTTCTCAGACTCGTGTTTGAAGTGAGACAGGGTTTTTCATACCTGCGTATGAAGTGGAGCGCCGAGTTGTTCAGACCTGCGCTTGAAATGGGACGCGGGGTTGCTCAGACCCGCGTGGGAGGCGGAGTTCCTCAGGCTCGCATTGGACGGGACGCAGAGTTACTCAGACTCACGTTTGAGTCGAGATGCAGGGTTCTCAAACTCGCGTTAGATGCAGAGTTACTCAAACTTCCGTTGAACGCGGATTTACTCAGGTCCACATCTGAAGTCTCTGTGCTTCTTTGGACGCGAGGTCCGCGTTTTAGTCGAAAGGCGACCTACGGTTGAAGTGAGGCTCATGTCTGATGGCTTGTACTTAGTGATTTTTTTAGACAGCTTACAGAACCCCTTCTAAAGTTTTCGACACTCCGCAGTTGACTTGGATGGATTTCAAAATACTTTGGACTTCAGTTGATTTTGGGCTCTCGTGATTGGAGTGACAATCTTACGATATGCCTTGAGCTTGATCCTCTCTGGATTGTGGTCTTCATGAGTGTACTGTTGAATTGCTTGAAGCTTTCAGGGAAGATCGTCACAAGTTTCTTTGAAACTCAGTCTAGCACTTGTTATAAGCTCTGGTTTGTTTGTCGGTGTACTATTGAACCGGTAGAGTTGTTGGTTACTTTTTCCAGTGTACTGTTGAACTGATTGCAGATGCAGAGACATACTCCTTGTATGTGAGAGAACGCATCCCTCATAGACGCGGTTCTGGCACACCGATTAAGTGGAGATACGAACTTCACTGAAGTTGAGACGCGACTCTCAATTGTTGTAGAGATGCGGCTCTCAATTGCTATAGAGGGCCCCCAATTGCCATAGAGATGTGGCTCTTGATTGCTGTAGACATGCGGCTCTCGAAACACGAAGATCCTATTAGATGCTTCCCGACGCGGACGTAGGCGCCGTGTGGGACGCGTGTCTGGCTCGGATTGAGCTCGAGATACACGCCGCGTATCTCAGCCACTGAAAGGCCTATAAAAGACGCAGGTCTTTCAACAGTTAATTCACTTTGACTATTCATCATCTTTGATCAGGCCCGCGTCTAAAGCTCTTAAGCTTTCTCAAAACCATAAAGCTCCTAGATTTTTTCAATCTTTTCAAAGATTTCACCGTCATAATGGCTCCAAAGTCTAAGCAAACAGCTGCTTCTTCAAGCGCCATCGTTGCGTCGTCTACCGTGGGTGATTCTTCTTCTCAGGAAGCCCCCATTTCTGGTAAGTGAAATGGCCTTCGCCATTGAGTACACGAAGAGGCTTTGTCCTTATAACTTCTTTTGAAGTTTCAAAAACTTTCGTTGAAGTTGATTAGTCGACGCGGATCTTACTAGTCCGCGTTTGATTTGTGAACGCGGTTTTTGCGTTGATGAGCAGGACGCGGGTCTGGTGATCTTGGCGTTTCTTTGCTTTGTCAATGCGATCCTCGCGTCTGCAGATTGAACGCTAGTCCAGGCTTAAGGTTTCTGAACGCGGGTCTCATTTTATGAGACTCGTGTCTGAGTCTCAATGACTTAGAAATTTTTCTAAGTGTGGAGTCCAGACGCGGGCTCTATGCAGGCCTCGCGTTTCAGTTACAGAACGTGGATCTCATGTGTTGAGCCTCGGTTTGAACTCCAACACTTGGTGTGATTTCACTGTTCTCAGAATACTGACTTTTTGTTCTTTTTTTTTGCAGTGAAGTATTCCTCGAATCCTTTGGCGAAGAGGCGCCATTTTGGACATGTTGGTGACGTCGACCCAATCTTCTCTTCAATTTGCGAAAGACCGTCCCTGTATTTACTGGTACCGACGAGGAACGCCAAGCCCGTTTAACCAAGGGTGCTGCCTGAACTTTGCGGGAACTTATCTCAGACGGGAGATTTGAGTCCAACGACTGTCGCCTGTTTAGGTAACCGGTGTTCCTTTTTGGAGATGCTATTGAGGAGAATGAAGAGATTCTGTTTGATGGGAATTACAAGTGGCTCCATCAAAATTGGGGATGTTTCCATTGTCATACCTACAGTCCATGTCTCTCTCCTGGTACATGGACTGGGATTTGGTTAGGGCACACTCAGGCGTTGCCATCGGGAGGATCTCGAACCGTGCCGCTTTTCATGCTAGTCATAGTAGGAAAGTTCTTTTACTATTTCCCGGCTCGATGAAACAGGAGTTTCCGACGGGTGAGACTCCTAGGCATGCAACAATTTTCATTCGTTGATTTATGGAAGTGAAAGGTGAATTCCCCAGTCTGACTTCCGAATGCCCGGGTGGGTGCACTCGATGATGACTTCTTGGTCGGTGAAAATGGTCTCTTTCATCCTCAGAGAATTAGAGGGACCACTGCTCCAGTGCGGGCTCTATCCTGTAGTCAGGGCCGTGTGCCCACGGAATCATTCCAAGCCACTATAACTTTTTGAAATTCTTGAGAAGTATAACCCTGATACTTGCACATTTTTCACTCCCGTTAGGGAAATGGGATTCGCTCTGCACGAGATGTTCGAAGTGTCAGAGTTGTCTGTGGGAGACTTGCCATATGAGGAGTACATTCCTAGTACTGAGAAATTGCATCTGCTAAAGAGGGATGCTCCCCAAGTGTACGAGACCTACTAGGAGGTCTTGTGCCATTTCCATATTTGCGGTGACCGGATGGAGATTCAGAGGAGTCAAGCAAATGTCTTGGGCCAACTATCTTTTTGGTGGTATGGAGGAAAAATTGAGCTTAGTATCTCGATTGGCAGCCAGAACTGTTGCTGAGATTATAGAGAGGATCTCTGAATCCATGACTTCGTATGTGACAGAGTCGAACGAGGACACTTTCAAACCAGATACTATTTTTGACAGTTTTCACCATCAAACCAAAATCTCTATTTCAGACAGAGCCTTGTTGGCAGGGTTTTTGATGCTATGCCTGAAGCGGTACGTTGTGCCCACCTTACCACACGAGGTTATTGTTGCTGACATGGTTTACCCGGCCGTTCTCCTTGTTCATGGTCGGTCCCTCAGCTTGCTCTCTGCTATGATAGGTGGCCTTCAAAGTAGGCTTCGAACTTTGTGCCAAAGTCTTTGCAATGTAGTAGCGGAGGAAGATAGGGAAGACAACATGGTTGTCGGCCTGATGGCGAGCCCAGGATGAAAATACCAAACCATCGCGTAGAACTGCCTTATACATATCTTATGGCATGGTTCGGTATGCATTGCCCAATTTTAATGTCTGCGGTGCAGTCATCTGACGATTCCATGCCATTTATCCAACGTCTGGAGTGTTCGTCTTGGACTGGTTGATACATGCTAAAGATCCGACAAATTCTTCAGAGCAGCATGAATTACCAGTTAGTGAGGTGCTAACCTGATTTTTCAGGAACCTCGTATGGGGAACGATTTTTTGATCGAGTAGGTGCTGATGGATTCACCATCCTTTCATCTGGAATTTTCTGATAGTTGATCAACATTCGTCCTGGATATTTGATCTTCCGTCAGGGGAACGTTTGCACCATTAAGCCATATTTTCCTAGCCGATTTGTTCGCCAGTTCGGGTACGATCAACTCTACATGGGGAATCCAAACCTGGGCCTTCGCTTCAGTGGAAATTGTTGGCCCAAAGGCCTTCCACCCTAGTTTTGATGATGATTAACTCATGTAGTTATGTTTACTAATAATCTTGTGTTGTTTAAGTTTCAGATCATTAACCAAGATATTAGTTGGTGATTAGCTTCAACAAGGAGTTTAGAAGCTTTTCATAATGATTCCAGGGCCAAAACTTCAAGATCACATTGCCTAGCCCATGGATGGAGTTTTGGAGCAAGTCAACTTGAAGATGAAGATCATCAAGAAGACTTAGGTATCCATAGTTTAGATAGGTGTTTAGATCCATTTGTAAAGCTTAGTATAGTTGATATGCTCAAGTGCACAATACACACACGTTTCATGATTTGGATTTTGGTTTTCATGAATAGATTGATCAAAACAAGTTTACATGTTTTATATGTATAGTAGATGTATTCTAGTTATACATACATGCTTTAACTTGCTAGACAAACTTATTTTGATATTCCTATTCATGTTTTGGAAAAATCAAGTTTGATAAAAATACAAGTGTTGGTTTTTGATAAAATTTACAAGACTCAAAAATGAATTGAATATGTTGATATATGGTCTTGAAATTTTTATCACAAGTTTGTGTTTTAATATAAAAATGTTTAAAACAAGTTTTGTGGATTTTTAGAAGTGTTAAAAGATTTTTAGAAAAATATTTTGCAGTGTTTTCTGACCCAGATTTTTATTCCAGGCTTCAATCAGTTGACTAGTCAACCTGACCTAGTCGACTTGGGTGAAGTCGATCGACCGGGCCGGTCGACCGACGTGCACAAATCTGTGCACGTTTGGAGTCACTAGGACGGTCGACCGGGACGGTCGACCGGGATGAGAGCAGAGCTCTCTGTTTGTTTGGGTCGACCGGGCCGGTCGACCGTGGTTGCCCAACGGTCATATTTTAGACCGTTGGCGGTCGACCGGTCCGGTCGACCGTTGCCTGTCAGAGCTGCCAGCTCAGCTCTAACGGCTAGTTTTCTGATGGGCCTATATAAACCCCATCTCTTTGGGGATTTTGGCCAAGATTTTTAAGAGAAAAAATTTTAGTTTTCTGAAGTGTTTAAAAGAGTTTTAAAAAGAGTTTTTGGGCTTTAAACTTCTCATCCTTATTGTTTTAGGTTTTTGGAAAAATCAAAGAAAAGAGTATTTTGGGAGATTTGTCTTGGTTTTCATTCTATATCATTTGCAAGAATTTTCCCAAGTGTTTTTCTTTGTTGCTTGTTTTTCAAACACCTAGTTTTTCACACTTGAGCTATCACCTATCCTAATCTATTTAGGATCTTGTTTTTTTGTGGAAAAGAAAAGAGAAAAGAAAGAGAGATTGAGTTTGTGATTTTTGGAACCACTTGTTGTAAACACCCTTATTCTTTGTGTATCCCTCTTTGGTAGAGGTGATCGGGTGATTGGTTTGCTCCCTCTAGTGAGAGGTGGAGTTTGGTTGTAAACCCTCTTCGGTAGAGGTGTTGGTTGTTGTATTGGCTACGGGCCTACCCCTCGGTTGTGAGGTGATTGTTTGAGAGAGGAGTTTGGTACTCCTAGAGTTGTAACAAATCCTCTTCGGTAGAGGTTCCCTCGGTAGGAGATAGTGGATTGGAAATCCTACACGGTGGTGTAGGCGGGGATGTAGAGCAAGGTGCTCGACCTCGAAACATATCTTGGCCTTTGCGATTGATCCATTGTCTCTCTAACTCTCTCTCATTTATTTGTGCAAAGCATCATTCTTATTGCCATATCATACATATCATATTTGCTTGTGTATTGCCTTGCATAATTCATATTGCTATATCATTTATATGCTTGGTTGTTTGTGTGTGCCTCACTTGTACTTAATCAACAAGAGCTTCACATAGCACCTCAACCCATTCAAGGGGAATCAAGAGGAGTTAGTCCAGAGCCCTTCACGGGGAATTCGGCTACACTTGTTGATTGTACTAAGTGTGTTGCAAGATTTGCATTAGCTTCCGCATTTAGCGCACTTAGTTTTTGCATTTAGTTCTAGATTAGCACTTACACCTATTCACCCCCCCTCTAGGTGTTTTTCAATTGGTATCAGAGCTTGTGCTCCTGATATTAGGCTTAACATCCTAGGAGTGAGATCCATTTGGTTGGTAGTCTATTGTTTGCATTTGCGTGTTTGCACACTCATATAGTTTACCATGGCCTTCATGGCCCCACCTATGT
Organism: Agave tequilana; assembly: GCA_038442645.1. Taxonomy (NCBI): domain Eukaryota; kingdom Viridiplantae; phylum Streptophyta; class Magnoliopsida; order Asparagales; family Asparagaceae; genus Agave; species Agave tequilana. Next base: position 82,576 of record JAVJIF010017888.1, read on the forward strand.
TTGACCCTTCTAACATTCATGTTTGGAAGATTAGGATGACTGTTTATTTACAAACCCTAGGTCATAAAGTTTACCTTGCCATTACCAAGGAATTCTTCCTTAGTGATAGCAATCATATAGGGGCCAATGCACAAGCCCTTGAGGCCATTAGAAGCACATTATCTAAAGATTATCTTTTACGTGTTTCTAACATTGATTCCGCCTTTGCAGTGTGGAATTTGTTGACAACAACCACCACCTCCGAGCTTCTATTGCCAAATCAACCGGAGGAATCTAGCGGAGAATCCAATTCACAATGCTTCATGGTCCAAGGGAATGACTCCCTTGAGGTACACTCGGAAACTCCATTAGATAGTGATGATGATGCTAGTTCTTCAAATGATCATATTGATGCCCATGCTTTAAATGAAGAACTTTCTATTGTGTATGAAAAGTTAATAGAAAAATATAATTTGTTGAAAAAGAAAAGTCTAGGCATTAATAATGAAAATAAAAATTTGATTACTAGACTTGATGTTGTTTTGCAAGAAAAAGAGGAGATTGCTAATGAGAGGGATTCATTAAAATCTCAACTTGATCTTGCACTTAAAGAAAATGAATTTTTAAATCTAAAAATGATTGCCATGCTCTTTTGAAGAAAAATGAAAATTTGTCTTCAAAAGTTGATTTTGTTTTAAAGAAGAATGTTGCTTTGAAAAATAAAATAATCTCTATTTCAAATGATTTGAATGTTTGCTTAGATAAAAATATTGCTTTGCAAAATAAAATTGATGCACATATTTGTCATGCTAGTGTAGCCTCTTCATCTAGTCTACCTAGTGCATGTACCTCTTCTTCTAGAATTAATGATGATATTGTTTGTTAAAGAAGAGAGTAGATTGTTTGGGCTCCACTATGAGCCAATGTGCCATGAACCACACATGCTTGGAATCCTTGGTTCGAAAGAAACAAGTTTCAACTTTATGCATGCACACCCATCACGGCATACACATGCTCCTCACGGACACCATCACACGTATGCTCATGTGTACACTTGTACACATTGTGGACGTAAGGGCCACCTTGCTAAATTTTGCTTTGATAGATTACATACTACAAATTTAGCAAAGAATTTTGTTTGGATTAGAGAAGGGACTAACCCCCATGGACCCAACAAGATGTGGGTACCAAAGACCACCCCTCCTATTATTTTGATGTAGGTGTGGGCTTTCACATGACGTGAGAGTGATGACACCTTGGAGTGGATGCGTTCCGTACTTAAAGGAAATCAATTGGATGCATCACTTTCAAGGGAAGATTTGGTGGAGATGACCACCACGTTTTGGAGACAAGGAAAGTTGCTTCTTCGGTTTTGGTAACTGTCCTTCACTCCTATTTATTGTTTTCATGCTTTTAATATTCATTATTTATAGCATGTTTTTGATGTCTATGGATTAATATGTTCATTCCATGTTTATTAGATCCTTGACATACATGTATAGTATTTGAGACACACATGCTTATATGACCTCATACTTAGTGTTCTCACTTTTGTTTAAGCTATAATGTACATCATGAATCTAATACATGTGAATTTACATAGTAATCATGTTTTAGTCTTATCATGATGATTTTTATCTTGTTTTTAATGCTTAATGATTTGATTACTTGTTTAAGTGTTAGTTTTCATTAAGACTAGTTATATACTTGTACATATAGTGGGCTACAAATAAATCTATATATGTTTGGCTTGAATGCTTATTTGAACCCATTAGATGTGCTAGTATAGTCTAGTTTTGATGATTCATACATTTTAAACTTGTATTCTCATTTTTGAATTTGTTTTATGATTGTGTGTTTCACTTCATGTATATGTTTGTATTGCCAAACCTAAGTTATACATGTATACCCTTTGAGTCATTTGCCTTTCATGCAAATCTTATATATGGACTCATTTGTTTTTAGGGATATGTATGTATACTTATTGTGTTGACAATTCATACATATACCTTGAAATGAAATGTGTTTTGGTGAAGATTTAGTTTTTCTTGATTTCGTATTTATGTTTAAACTTCATGTATATGTCTATCTTGTCCAAACTATTAGATATACATGTTTATCCTTTTGAGCCACGTGCCTTAATGCATATATTTTGTGGACTCGTTGAGTTTTGGATATGTATGTATACTTTAGTTTGTATTAGACATACATATGCCTTGAAGATTGAATAGTTTAGATGATTTTTCATGTTTTCATGTTTAAGGAATAATTGAGCTTAATTGGAAATTTCATAATGCCATGTCACACATTTCTTGTACACTCATCATCTTTTAAAATATTTCTCATGAGTATGTTTTTCATGAGCATGTATAGACTTTATTGAATATTGAGTGTTTTCAAGCACTATGTGATTTACATGTGTTTTATGAAAATTATTTTGTTTTATTCCTTACTTGAAGGATTTCGTACTAGTTAACAAAACTTTCCATTTAACTAGCTACGGTATTCTTCATTTTGAGTATGTTTTTCATGAGCATGTATGGACTTTATTGAATATTGAGTGTTTTCAAGCACTATGTGATTTACATGTGTTTTATGAAAATTATTTTGTTTTATTTCTTACTTGAAGGATTTCGTACTAGTTAACAAAACTTTCCATTTAACTAGCTACGGTATTCTTCATTTTGGTAGAGTTTTTCAAACTAAGCTTATTTTCAAATCTATTTTTGAAAACCCCTATCATCCATGGGAGGATGGATGGGAGATCATGTTCATGAGTGCTTTAAAATAAAAATCATTTAAACTTGTCCATGATTGGGAGGTATAGTAATATGATGTATACACTTGAACTTATTGTTATGTCAATTGGTATCATTGAACTCTTTCAATTGGTATCATTTTGATCTTCTTGTATACTCATATATGTTTTTGTATGTATGTATGCTTTCAATTCCAAGAATATCAATTTCAATTGGTATCTATTTTTCATACATATATATGTTTGTGTTTATGCTAGTGCTTGAGTTTAAATTTTGTTTAAATTGATTACTTTTAAATTAGTATCAAGACTATGCATTATTTTAGTTTGTATTTCATAAAGGGGGAGAAAATTTGATTTTGTCTTTCAATTGGTATTTGTACTCCCATACTTTATGATTGAAAATTCAAATTTGGTATCATATGTTTAAAATGAATAATTCTTACAATTGGTATCAATGTTTCTATGTAAAATCTTTTCAATTGATAAAACATTTACAATTGGTATCAAAATTTGTGTTTAGACATTCAAAATTTATTATGTTTAATTTCATTTGATATCAAGATGTCTTGTGCTTTCAATTGTTTTAAATTGGTATCTAAAAAATTTTTGTTTAAAGTAAAATACAAAAGTTTTGATTTAAATTTCTTATATGCAAGGAGAGCTTAACATCTCTTCTACATATAGATTCATGTTGAGTGTATTGTGTATTGAAGAGCTTAACATCTCTTCTTTATGTGGTACACGTGTGTAGGGGGGAGCTTCACATCTCCTCTTATTCATTACATAAAGTGTGTTATGTGAATTAGGGCTTAACATCCATCTTTCATGTAATGCATATGTGTAGGGAAGCTAACTTAGCGTCTTTCTCTTCATGAATGTATATAGCATATAACATTTATTGATCTTTATTTTTTTTTGGTATCAAGATGCTTCATTGACATATTTTTAATTGATATCATGTTTGTAATCACCCCTTATTGACTTTGTTTTTGTTTTAGACAAAAAGAGGGAGACCATTGTTTGTATTGTTTTGATTGACACAAAAGGGGGAGAAAGATTTTTACCCCTCATTATATTATTTTGATTGTTTACCCCTTTGTTGATGATTGACAAAAAGGGGAGAATTATTTGTGAGTTTAACATGCATTATATAAAACAAAACCAAAATCTCTAATAGAGAAGATGTTTCTAATAGAGAATTATTTGTTTTTGTTTTATATATGCATACTTATATTTTTGCATATATTAAGTTTAATATAGTTTAATATATGTTAATTGGTATCTAGAGCATGTTTTGTTTTTGAACATTGCATTGGTATCTAGAACCTGTTTAGTGTTTTATGCATATTTATGCATTCATGTTTGATATTCATCGTATCTTTATGTTTATGTGTTTATGCATGAGTTAAGGGGGAGATTCTTGAAGCTTTACTTTAATCCATGCGTATATAACTCCATGAGTTTTGTCATCATCAAAAAGGGGGAGATGTTGGCCCAAAGGCCTTCCACCCTAGTTTGATGATGATTAACTCATGTAGTTATGTTTACTAATAATCTTGTGTTGTTTAAGTTTCAGATCATTAACCAAGATATTAGTTGGTGATTAGCTTCAACAAGGAGTTTAGAAGCTTTTCATAATGATTCCAGGGCCAAAGCTTCAAGATCACATTGCCTAGCCCATGGATGGAGTTTTGGAGCAAGTCAACTTGAAGATGAAGATCATCAAGAAGACTTAGGTATCCATAGTTTAGATAGTGGTTTAGATCCATTTGTAAAGCTTAGTATAGTTGATATGCTCAAGTGCACAATACACACACGTTTCATGATTTGGATTTTGGTTTTCATGAATAGATTGATCAAAAAGTTTACATGTTTTATATGTATAGTAGATGTTATTCTAGTTATACATACATGCTTTAACTTGCTAGACAAACTTATTTTGATATTCCTATTCTTGTTTTGGAAAAATCAAGTTTGATAAAAATACAAGTGTTGTTTTTGATAAAATTTACAAGACTCAAAAATGAATTGAATATGTGATATATTGTCTTGAAATTTTTATCACAAGTTGTGTTTTAATATAAAAATGTTAAAACAAGTTTTGTGGATTTTTAGAAGTGTTAAAAGATTTTTAGAAAAATATTTTACAGTGTTTTCTGACCCAGATTTTATTCCAGGCTTCAATCAGTCGACTAGTCAACCTGACCTAGTCGACTTGGGGAAGTCGGTCGACCGGGCCGGTCGACCGACGTGCACAAATCTGTGCACGTTTGGAGTCACTGGGACGGTCGACCGGACGGTCGACCGGGATGAGAGCAGAGCTCTCTGTTTGTTTGGGTCGACCGGGCCGGTCGACCGTGGTTGCCCAACGGTCATATTTTAGACCGTTGGCGGTCGACCGGTCCGGTCGACCGTTGCCTGTCAGAGCTGCCAGCTCAGCTCTAACGGCTAGTTTTCTGATGGGCCTATATAAACCCCATCTCTTGGGGATTTTGGCCAAGATTTTTAGAGAAAAAATTTCAGTTTTCTGAAGTGTTTAAAAGAGTTTAAAAAGAGTTTTTGGGCTTTAAACTTCTCATCCTTATTGTTTTAGGTTTTTGGAAAAATCAAAGAAAAGAGTATTTTGGGAGATTTGTCTTGGTTTTCATTCTATATCATTTGCAAGAATTTTCCCAAGTTTTTCTTTGTTGCTTGTTTTCCAAACACCTAGTTTTCCACACTTGAGCTATCACCTATCCTAATCTATTTAGGATCTTGTTTTTTTTTGGAAAGAAAAGAGAAAAGAAAGAGAGATTGAGTTTGTGGTTTTTGGAACCACTGTTGTAAACACCCTTATTCTTTGTGTATCCCTCTTTGGTAGAGGTGATCGGGTGATTGGTTTGCTCCCTCTAGTGAGAGGTGGAGTTTGTTGTAAACCCTCTTCGGTAGAGTGTTGGTTGTTGTATTGGCTACGGGCCTACCCTCGGTTGTGAGGTGGTTGTTTGAGAGAGGAGTTTGGTACTCCTAGAGTTGTAACAAATCCCTCTCGGTAGAGGTTCCCTCGGTGGGAGATAGTGGATTGGAAATCCTACACGGTGGTGTAGGGGGGAGTAGAGCAAGGTGCTCGAACCTCGAAACATATCTTGGCCTTTGCGATTGATCCATTGTCTCTCTAACTCTCTCTCATTTATTTGTGCAAAGCATCATTCTTATTGCCATATCATACATATCATATTTGCTTGTGTATTGCCTTGCATAATTCATATTGCTATATCATTTATATGCTTGGTGTTTGTGTGTGCCTCACTTGTACTTAATCAACAAGAGCTTCACATAGCACCTCAACCCATTCAAGGGGAATCAAGAGGAGTTAGTCCAGAACCCTTCACGGGGAATTCGGCTACACTTGTTGATTGTACTAAGTGGTTGCAAGATTTGCATTAGCTTCCGCATTTAGCGCACTTAGTTTTTGCATTTAGTTCTAGATTAGCACTTACACCTATTCACCCCCCCTCTAGGTGTTTTTCAGAAATTTGTATGAAGGGGCGAGGGCATGGTATTTCACCATGGCAGGGAGAACAGAGGCAAGATTCAACGTCTCGCAGAAAGTACCGAACTCCTATGCCAGCTCGGGTTTTGTGCATGGTATGTAATAGCAGATTTAGTTCCTGCTTATGACATAAACAATACCTGCATCAAGAAGATCATGGCCATGTTCCAAACCAAAAAGGGCTTTAAAACTATCCGTTTGAGAGGGACGGGCAAAGTTCTTCAGGGTGGGTTCGAAGTCGATCTGACAGGGGTTGCTGGACAAGAAACAAGGCTGGCTGAAATGTCTCAACAATAACGCTCACAAGGAGTTACGAAGCATACGATCTCAGTACTGAGGCTGGTTCGAGTAAAAAGAATACTCGACGAAACCCATGATAGAAGTTCCCTCCGGGGGAACTTTCTGAGGGAACTTTCTCGCTGGTCGTAGACCCTAATCCTGTTCATACAGGCTCTGAAGAGGATGAAGACTCTGAGGTCCCTCTACTTTCAAGAAGTCACCGAACAAAGCGTCCCATGGTGATTATGACGGAAGGACTGTCGGCGGAAGTCATGGGAAGACAGACTTCTGGAGGGGAGCCCATATCGGTATCTACTGAGGCTGTTCCTTTGAGTTCCTTTTAGGGTCAAGGGATGAGCATCGACCCAATTGACATCTATCCAAGCTCCTCAGTGGAGATAATGTCCTCAGTGGAAGTTCCGGAGCAAAGGCTTATTGCTAGGCTTGTTGGGACTGAGCTTCCTACTACATGAGTCCATCCTACTCCTGTGTCATCCTCGTCTTCGAGCGAGAAGCTGGATTATTAGGGAGATGATGATGTTGACTGGATGATGTGCATTCTGCTCCTGATACCAGCAAACATTTCATTTGGCTGAAGAGGAGATACAGGTAGCTGCTCCGGAATAGAGGTCGTCCGAGAAACTTCAACTGTTGAGGGCATTCTTTCCTTCCCTAATCATTAGCTCCCCCTTTTTAGCCCTGTGATTAACATTGTTTAGTTAAAATGATTGAAGGAGATACCGTACCAGTCCAAGCAATGGTCACTACTCAAGAAGCCGTCACAATTCTGACTTCTAAAACTCTCGTGGTGACCTTAAAAATGAGAGAATGGATGGTCCGCTACTGCTTGTACTCCGGAGGGACGAGTGCACCACCTCCTCCTTGTGAGAGCACCACTACCACCATTGTGGGGACTGGCTCTGAAAAGTGCTTCACCGGTACCGATGCTAGTCACGAATATCATGAAGAACTTACCCTCAAAATAGTAGGGCAGTTCTTTGTGACGATGAGGTATTGCATCAAGTTGAAACTCTCTGGGCAAAGTCTTATCGAATTTGTGCGATCACTCCTTGAGAACCAGATTGAAAATATTAGACAAACTGGAGTTCTGATCGTGTAACAATGAACGGGCATTAGTTGGGCGGCTGGGCACATATTCGAACGATATTAGGAACCTAGAGAAAGCCATCCGGCTGCCGATGCTCAGCGGGTGTCAGAGGACCTTTGCATCAGGCAAGAGAAGGAACGAAAAGAGATTGAGAACGGATAGCTGAGTGCGCCACTATATTGATACTTTCAGGATCAACTATTAAGTTTAATTGATGGTCTTCATCAATCTAAAATTGTTTTCAAGCTATGGAGGATGTCATTGTAAGTGCTTGCGTGGTGATTGCTAAGGCGCAAGCCTTAATTCAAGATCATGAGGGAAACTTGCAAATAAGAAAAGAGGGGGAGGAGCTTGAGACCACCAGGCATCAGGTGCAGAAAGAGCTCGAGGACCAATCTTCTAAACTGGAGACTCTTCGGACACAACTGGCTTCAAAGACCCTTTTGTCCGATGAGAAATGAGGGCCCAGGCCCTAGATGAGGTTGAGGTGGCGCGCCAAAGAGATACCCAGTGTCACAGGGAACAAATACAATCTCTTGCTAAGCAAGAGTGACTTTCTGTTCCTCTTTTTTTCTTGTTAACACTCCATCTTATTGAATAAGAGAGTGTTTGTATCACTTTTAAATCTTGATATAGTAAAAGTGATAATTTTGCCTTCGTCTTGTATTTCCTTTTTGTTTTAAAAATAAGACAATGAAAGCGATTTACTTTGATTGCTTGAGGTGACGATTAACATAGCAACTCAAAATTTGAAAATTCATTTAAGGAATTTGAGCAGGTTATTGTCAGAGATGTGATGTTAACTTGACAGGAGTGAATTCGTGATTTAAACAAATTTTGTGGACTTATAATCCTATTGATGAGAATAACAAGTGGAGTTAAATCCACTAAGGATTTATGAAAATTTTTTACGTCAGAGGTGTAATGTTAAGGTGCGGTTAGAATTTACAATTGGGAGCAATCGAATTGTCAGAGGTGTGATATTAACTTGACAAGGAGGTGAATGGTAGAGGTGTAATGTAACTTAGCATTTAGGAGATCTTGTTTTCATCGAAAAAACTGAGAAAATCATTGTCATAGGTTTAGTATTAAGTTAACAACGAGGTGAATGCTAGAGGTGTGATATTAATTTAGCATTTGATATCTCAGCTTCGATGAGAAGGCTCGAGAAGGATCATTGTCATAGGTGTAGTATTTAAATTAATAATAAAATGGATGCTAGTGATATTTAACTTAGTATCAAATATCTCGTTTCAGTGAGAAAATCGAGAGAATCACCATCATAGGTGTAGTGTTAACTTGACAGAGATTTATATTGCAATATGAGCAATTTTTGCAGGAGGTGTGTATTAACTTAACTGAAAGTTTCGCGATTTGAGCAATTTGGTGGATTTGTCATTCTATAAAGTGAATTGACTAGTTAAAATTTTATCCACTGGGGATATTGAAGGAATCACTGTTAGAGGTATAATGTTAACTAACAGTGAGGCATGCAAGAGGTATAATATTAACTTGACATGTTTAATTTTGTAATTGTTTCGCTGGGGAAACAATTACAACTTTTTGTGATCTTACTATTCTATAGACGGGAATTGGTAAGGGATTTGGAAGGGAAAGCGGGATCGGTCCCTTAGGATTTTAGCAAACCTTCAGCTATCAACGGATTTCGTATGACTTTACCAACTACCGTTTGAGTCAGGTTAGTCATGCTATTTCCCTCAACATAATGGTTGTCGAGGATTTTCTGTTGAACTTAAATGCCAACTACTTCCTCTATCCTTTAGCCGGGAGTTGGACGTTCAGAGAAAACTAAAAGAGTGACAAGACTAAAACTTGACATTTTGCCTTTGTCCTTTCTTCAATTGGTATCATGCATTATGATGTCAACAATGTTCGATCGGCTCTAGCGTTGGTCGACCGTGATGTGATCCGTTAAAAGAAGAAGCTCTTCTTTGACGCTCTTTCAAATATTTTGGATTTAAAGCTTTGATCAGAGGTGTAGTGTTAAGTTGATCATGAGAAAAGTGATAAGGGCTAAAACTGAAGTTCGTACTTTGTCTCTTCAATATTAACATCATGCATCGTGATTTCAACAATGTTCGGTCGGCTTGCGTCGGTTGACCGTAATGTGATCCGTTAAAAGAAGAAGCTCTTCTTGGCGTTTCCAAACATCTTGGATCTTAAAATTTTGATCAGAGGTGTAGTGTTAACATGATCATGAGAAGAGTGACAAGGCTAAAACTGAAGTTTCACACTTTGTCTTTTTAATATTAACATCGTGCATCGTGATGTCATAATGTTCGGTCGGTTCGGCGTTGA